>JAOPTZ010000002.1:1414405-1432743 GCA_027564475.1 Doxocopa laurentia | reverse complement strand
TTTAATATCCACCTTTTCACCTACGTTACTAAATCTTGGTTACGTTTTATGTGCAATCTGACATTAAGTACACTTCGAGGAATATTATGGTTTACCGAAATATTTTGTAGGATATTGTATCTTAATTTCTTAAAGTGAACTTTCTAAATACAACAAATTTATGGGTAAACAGTATCTCACGCGATTTTACAATAGCAATAAATGTTAACATGGCAAGACGTTTTCAGTTAATCGAAAACGATTCAATGAATATTATATATGGAGAACTTTTCTATTTTACAGGCTTAAAAAATTATTCATTTGTGATTACGTACACCTGTGTAAGAAAGAGATAACAAATCGATCGATAGTTTGCTTAGACATTAAGTGGCAACCACTGCATTGACCTCATTATTTAGGTGTTCCTTTACTGCAGTACGGATTAACGAACTTAATGAAAAATAATTAATATGTCATGTTTTTAAGTACGATCAGCGTTAATGGATCGCTTTTTATTAATTAGAAAACTTGTTAAGGATGGCTGCATAGTAATAGGAAAGCTATAAAAGGGATAAAATATTAATACTTTTTGTTCGCATTCTGAATATAATTTTGTGGTCTTTAGACATGCGTTCCGGTGTTAATATCATGACGGATCGTTTTATAGTCGGCTTTTAATAATGATATAGAATCACAATATTACAAATAAATAGATAAGAAACAGATTTAGCTTAAATCCTAAAATTTACATCGTTATATTATAGAACGTAACATATTTTCATTAATACCGCCTTAAATGCTGTACATCTTAAGTTTAATTAAAGCTTGAGTAGTTTGATATTTTTCTCAGAGTGTACATCCTTGTAGACTTTTTTTTTCCAAGCTTTGAAGATTTAAACATAATGGTAATGAAATTCAACATAAATTAGCGGAAAACTTACTTTTAGTTTGATATCTAAATTTCTACCCTCCCAGGTCAATTCTTTACCGGACTGTGCTCAGATAGGTTTTTATATATAAAGCTGGTCTATCTAAGCTCAGTATACACTGAGCTGAATTAAACTGATTCTGTGATCGTTTTATCAACAAATCTATTTTAATAACCATATTAATTTTTATGCTAAAAAAGTAGTAAGAAAAAATATATAAATATATTACACATTTTAATTACTAACACGTTAGAAAGAAGTAATACCACTTTAATACGAAATAACCAAGGAAAACTTAGTATATTATACACTACATCGATATACACCAGTACGTCCCATCTCTACCTTATTGGGCTTAATTTATTGAACTTAAATTGAAACATGATTGACATGAAGTATCTGCCGATTGACCTCATAGGCTTTACCGGCTTTACGATCGCAATATTTCGCTTGATATATCGACATTTAATAGTGAAATACTTCAATCGAGAAGTTAATTTGATGTGATGTGAAGTAATTATTTCTTTGATGTGCGAAATGTGATTAGTGTGAGAGAGATTCTTAAGCCGAATTCTCTTGTAGCTTTGCGTCCTCATCGATATATCTTCACACACTGTAAGTGTATAATTACTTTTATTATTTATTAAGCAATGCAAACATCAAAATTTGTATTATTTAGCTACATTAAAATTAATAATGGCACAAAGTTTATCAATTCTTTTTAAATACGTTTTTTGAGGCACCACGTAATCTAAAGCTTTGTTAAAAATATTTTTTACATTGTTCAAAATTTTTCTTGTTTGAGCACAAAAGATGTTATGCGAGAGCTATTTGTGTAGGTCATCCTTCCATCAAAAGCAACATTTATTCAATGCATAATAGTACACAGACAGAGACCTGACAGGCAGACGGGCGTATTTTTTAGAAATCTGATTGTCAGAATGAAAAGAAATTAGAAACTGCTGTACAGCAATAATTTCATATTGGCTTAATTAGGTGTCCACGACTACATTTATATAATATACCGGGGAACTCATTAGGCTGGATAGATACTAGAATCGGTCCAGTGTTGAAGTGAGCGTATGTATGCGTTGGCAGGCGCGACGAATGGCCGCTCAGGGCGCACTCGACCCATCAACCCTTCGTACAGCGAGGACTCGGTGGCCGAGACGGCGCTCTCCAAGAAAAACTCCGACGGTAAGAGCTAAAGAGGCTAAAAATATATTTCCATCTAAAACAAAACCTCTTCGTCTAACGACATGCTCTCACTGTCGCTTTCGAGTAGTAAAATAATATAAAATGTATCATATATGTACAGAAGTATGCGGTAACTGTAGCAATAATGTTTTATATCGTAGGCATTTCTTCCTTCCTTATTTATAATCACTGACATATTTTAGTTACTTCGCCAATATTATGGCTCATGAAGAAATGTAACTCTTAAAATTAAAATATTACTATTTCAATATATGTATATGTATAACAATGTCTTCAAATCTAACTGAGTAGTCTTCTTCAGTCCTGTAGGACATTGTTCAATGTTTTTAAATAAATGTGGCGTGTTTTTATAACTACTTCGTGCAGTATAAACTTATGATATCTTGTTAATGTTGTATTGTTGAGCATCAGTCTAGCTTATTAATGTTATCTTAAAGTAGTTGTAGATTGAATTTTAAATATAACTTTAGCCGCAGTAACTAAGTAACTTGTAAATAACTTAAATTAAATAAATTGTTATTAATATTCGTGGATAATACAAAAATAGTATTTTTTTGTTATTTACTTTATTGTTACGAATATTTAACCTTTATTAACTTAACTTCAACCGCGAAATAATAATATTTTTTTTATTAAACGTTTTCCTCTTTTATTATAGAACTGATACCAACTTTTATACGAGCAAAAATTCTTTAATTATGTAATTATACATACCTACATGCCAAAATAAATTACAATAAACAGTTGCAAATTTCAGAGAATAAAAATTGACTTTTAATTCCTGGAGCACCATTTTTTGAGCTTATAAACCTTCGAATTGTCAAGATACCAAAATCTAAAAGCTAGTATGTTTTTACGTACATTGACTGATCATGATCAAAATTATAGTTTGAGTGTACATTATATGAGGTAGTTTCAGCTTAATTATAAAAACTTACTTATTATGTGTACTAAATAATCCTTCTTTCCGCGTAAATAAAATAATTTTATTATTTGCAGGTAGTTTCCCTATTATATCTGTAATAAATTTATAAGTATAATAAAAATTGAACAAAACTTTACGTAAAAAGTGTTACACATGGTAATACTTTCGAAATATAATTAAGTAAATAATATAATGGCGTAAAGAAGTTTATGGAAGTTCGAAACTAAATTTTTAAAAATGGTTTATTAAATTTTTTTTAAATATTTTTAAAAAGAGCGATATACTATTTATAAAAAATTTAAATCACGTTTGATCTCAACAAGATCACAATAAATAATACATTCTAGTCTGTCTAGGCTATTATATTATAAGTTAACCTAAATAATTAACATTATGATACGCATTTATATACATAACTTAGAATGAAATAATTTTTCACATATTATGTTAACTATATATATTAAGCAATAAAAAATTATAACATAAAAAGGAAATAATTTAACCACATGTATCTTAAGACTTCGATTGTGTGAATTATCGCCAAGAGTATATTACTTATATTGGACCGAAATATCCATAGTTCTTTGATGTGATTGACGACTTGATTGCAGTGAAAGAAATGTTTAGAATTAAGTCGCTAACCATACCAGACTATGGTTAGTAAATATTGTCTTCATATGTATCCTTTGATCAGAGAAAATAAAGTACAAAAGCTATGATATACTTTAATTTTTTTTTAAAGAAAATATTAGATTCCTGAAGCCTAACATTTAATATTAAATCAGAACACACAAATAGGATCATGCTATATTAAGCAGTCAAAGACTAATAGTATAAATGATGTTGTTTGTGAAAATAAAAAAACAAGTTTGTATCACCAAATCTGATAATATTTTTTAAAATTATATTAGACTCTTTAACATGATCACCAAATAATGAAGTATTAATAAAATTATTCAATGATTTTTTTATTGCTCAAATTATATTATTATCCAATTAAAATAAAATAATAATCTGAAAATTCGAGCGTCTCGCCAAAATTAAACTATATTCTTTCTTTAGTGTAAAAACTGTTGTGGCTAACTTTGCTTTGATCATTTCTTTCACAATAATTTATGCAATTTATTGCTTATTAATCATATCCAAGTTCATAGATTAAATGGATTCACAAGTAATTCTGTCACTGTAAACCTAAAAAAAAGTAACTGCTATTGCTATCTCACCATAACAGCTTTAGATTCGTATATTTACACTACGGCAAACACGATATAATATATAATGCCATGGGATGCTATAACTATAAAAAATATTAACCGTAACAAGCATTCAAAGTGTTAAAAAAATTACGTCTAAGTTGACACGATTATAAAATATGCTAATTCAGTTTATAGGATTATTTGAAAATTGTTTACTATGAATAATAATGCATGAAACTTATCAGAGTCAGTCAAAGTTATAACTAACATGTATATTACAAGATTCTAAAGCTCGCCGCGCGCCGTCCGCCCGCGCCGTTCCAAGTCCATTATCTTGTTTCAGAACTTTAATTGAATATTACGTTTTGATGCAGACGAGGACGAAGAGCCGCGCTGCGTCACGTTGACACCGCGTCACAAAGCTGCCATTCGTTTTATTAGAAAGGTACGTTTCTTAATTTACTTATATTTATTTTAGAAGTATATTATACTGCTGCTTTATATTATACATTTGATTGAAGAAGTTATAATTAAATAACAAACAAGCTCAAAACTAAACTGAAACATCGTTAATAAAAATTAGAGTTTTTGTACTGTCGGTTTTTATATTACTCGACATAATCAACAAAATTAATCAATTTCTCGATACTACTTGCGATACTCTATATATTTAATATATTACACCAATACGAAAATACATACATTTTGGGATTTTCTCCACTTATTTTTTGTTTTGTCGGTGTGTTGATCAGATTCGTGACAAGATGACAGGCAGTCTAACAGAACTAATACATTTATCACAGCTATTTATAATATCAACGGGCACTAAATAAAACTTAATAATAAACAAACATTTGGTACTATCTAATATCTCAATTTTAGGCTTTATTAAAAATTTTACCTTATTATTTAATTTTGATTATAAGAGATTTAGACAAGGCAAGTTTTATTTTCTGCATTTAACTAATTAGTTAAATAGTTTAGTAAGTAAAAATTATATATAGAGTTATTTTCTTAACCTAATTATGTTAGAAGATCTTATTTATGAAATTATGTAGTTAGATCGTTGAAACTGCTTTTCGTAGCGGTAACAAAAAAATGAAGAAATAAGTTTTCAGATATGGTATAAAAAGAATCCAGTTCACCTTCTAACCTTTACATAATTAATAAGATGGGTGAAAGAGCGAAGTGAAGTAGTCACTTGAGTCACTCTGAATTATTTAGCTATTTACAATGTCCGAACTTTACAGCTTGACCTGAGTTTTCTTTAGAACCTTATAAAGCTTTCGTGGTTCTATGACAGATTATTTTTTAATAACTTTTCAATACGTGGTTGGCTTCGTAACTGTTTCTATTAACGTAAACTGATGCGTGCGCCAGATGTTTTATAATTAGTTTACGGATAAGAAAAAACTTCACGGTTTTTTTAGGGATAAATACCAATAATAAAAATTGATGAGGCGAATGAAAGATTGCAGTGAAGCCATTAGTCGCTGTAAATGGCTCTTGATAATGTCCAAACTTTGCAGTGAAACTTTGTTTACTATCTAAACCTAGAAGTTCTAAGGACAGGTACTTTTAAGTAAATGATTGTTTCCAATAATTATACCTTGATACTAGAGGCTACCGCCGTAAATATTTCCATTATCGCAAACCCGTATGCGCAGATGTTTTATAATTAGTATCCGGACGGATAAAACAATCTCGCATTTTCAAGACTTTGCTAACAAATTACTATTTTAAAATTGATCGGAATCGATTTATTTTATAGGTGGTAAGTAAATAAGAAATGAATTAAAACGTAACGCATTAAAAATATAAAAGTGTAGTGTTGAAATAATAGAATCGGAATAAAAATGTTATTTACGGATGCAAGTTTAATTAGTACAAACATATGATTTAATTTAATCTTCGTTAAACGTATTTGTATTCAATATATGAGTTTATAAATGTGTCTTATGGAATTCTAACAGATGAAGTATTTTGTGGCCCGACGTAAATTTAAAGAAGCATTAAAGCCCTACGACGTTAAGGATGTAATCGAACAGTATTCCGCGGGACATGTTGATCTGCTGGGGCGAGTGAAAAACGTCCAGACTAGGTACACTTCAGGGTTACATTTCAGGTCTCAACGTTGTAGTTCTGTACGTCCAACCGACTAATAAAAAAATCGATGTTAATTTATTCAACTTGCGTTTTCAAAATAGCTGTATTTAATTTCGCATATATTTTGTTATTGTAACTTTTTCGGTTATTCGTACAGATAAAACGCCCCTTCTCGTCACTATCCAACGACCCCTAAACATCTGCACTTTACTGTTTGAATCTTTTATCCTTTTCTCGTCTGGACTATACTTTTAGACTTCTAGTTTCGTAGAAGAATATGCTTAATGTCAAAAACATTTACTACACTATTTCTAAGTAGCCAATCGACTTAGTTGTGTGATGTTCTCTATATGTACCAAATACAATAAACCTATCGAAACCTCTGAAAATATTCAAATTTTGAGTTTAAATCATTGAGTTTTCAAGGTGGACTATTTGAAAATTTTCAGCAGTGACGTTAGTCACAAACAGGTAGTTGATACAATTTACATGCTACATTTATTCATAATTGCGATAGCGTTTGCTTTTCATACGCATGAACTTTTTAATTACAAAAAATTTCAAGGTTTATTTTTTTGGATGATAAATCGTAGGTTAAAGCTCTTATTACTGTTACGCTAAAACGAAACAACCGATCATCGGTTAGTAAGTAGGCACAAACATACTGTATCGCTCAAATTTTAACATCTCGAGCTAGAAATAACTCAAAGACCAAATGGTTGATTTAACGTTACATCCTAGCTCTATTTGGATAAGAACATTAAACACCTTTACCAAAACAAATTATACCTTTACAAATAGCATTTTCATCCCAAAATATAGAAAAGGAAAAATAAGTATCAAACGAATCTAACTGTATACACCTTAAACAACACATAATTAATGTGACATCCGATTCTTAAATTCGATATGAGGATTTTTTATTTTCATTTAGCTCAAGTATTTTGTCGCACGCAAGAGATTTAGAGAAGCCTTGAAACCATACGACGTGAAAGATGTGATAGAACAGTACTCTTCGGGGCATGCCGATCTCCTAAATCGAACCAAGAACCTTCAGTACAGGTGAGATGTAAAAAAATAAGTTTCACCTCTAGTAAGGTCAGATTATTGTGCGCAAATGACTTTCTCCCGTTATCTTTATTGACTCTAAAAATGTATTATCTAGATACATTAAACTTCAAGGTGTATTTGAAAGATTACAAAGTACTAATTTTATTTAATATTTCTAATTAAAAATAGATCATTTAACGGTACCATTAACCAATGTTTCATTCAGAATTATAAAATAATCATTATAAATATTTTTAAAAAAATTAATAAAAGCAATTTTGTTTGTTCCTACTTATTCTTAAACTACTTCTTAATATTCTTAAAGTGTTATGCTTTATATTGTATAAAAAATAATATGTTTAAAATTAATATCTTATATAAAGTTTTACTCTGAATCCATATTTGCCTTATGTACTTATAGTTAAGTTTATTTCACAGCACAGCATTTATTCTCTTACAAACACGAGTAATTATTTATAGTATACTTTAAATATTTTTTAAGTCATCTAGCGACTATATTGCATGCTCGTGATACGTCCTCTGCACAGTCCAAATTAATGCACTTTGACTTATCTTATTCCTAATCTCTTACTTGATATTATTATGAAAAGATGTTTGGCGTCAAATAGGTTTTACAGACAAAATTAACATGATTTAAATGCCTGTACTTATCATAATATAATTATTTATGAGTAAGTGTGAAAATATTTAAAATGTAACTTTAAATTTTATTTTTCATGCTATGCTATTAATTAAGAATAGCTTATTGTTTTAGCATAAAATATGTTTTTTTTTCGCCGAAACGTTTTCATCACAACTATAATGCGTGTAATTTAAACTTTTGTTATTGTTCTCGTTGAAGAGTGAAATCCGTTATTCAGTAGTTAGTTTTGGCATAGAAGTGTAAACAAGTTATTATTACCGATGTTTTCACGTCTACTCAATCTTGTTCAAATTTCATAATTACCACATTTATTATTTTTAAATAATTATATACTTGTAAACAGTATAATAATATTTTTCATCTTGTATTGATCCACTTCACAGGTTAGACCAAATCCTTGGCAAGCAAGGTTCAAAGGCTAAAGATGTCTACGCTTCTAAGATAAGTCTAGCTTCCAGAGTTGTTAAAATTGAAAGACAAGTACGTGTTTTTACAATTATATTGTTATGAATTCAATAAAATAAATAAGAAAAAAATCCTTTTCGTTAATTTTAGGTAGATGACATAGAAAGTAAGTTGGATCATTTATTAGAAATGTATGAAGAAGACAGAAGATCCATGCGAAGGATCGGTAATAATTTAAGTGGGGGTGCAGAAAGTGGTGCATCTGGAGATATACAGATCAGAGCACGTCCAGCACTTACCGAAAAACAATACTCGGAGCCCAACTCACCGGTCTCTCGAAGCTTCGAACAACAACTACAAACTATACCAGCCTCAGCACCGCCGGTACCATACAAACGGCCCATGAACCGAGGCTACTCCGACTTGGGATCAAGATTCATGAAAAAGAGAGTAATTGTTAAGTAAGCGCTTTCATTAATAGTAAAGTTTAATTAATATACCCAAACATATACACTCATATTTAGACAATGTTATGTTAGGTTATTATGTTCTATCTTTCACTTAGACGTTTGAAGCGAACTTCTATATTGAAGTTTTTTAAGTTGTTATACAACAAACTAATGTTTAAAATATCTTTCATATGATTTGCGAAAAATACTATATTTTTGGATAAAGGATACCTCCTTTGCACTTTATGGAACGCCATTTATACTCTTAATAATGTGTGTAACTTCGTAATGATCAAATAGACTCACGTTTGTATTTAGATTAGGTCCGCCTTAGTTAGGATTTAACTTTTAAACATTTCGATATATTTTTAGAACATCTTCAAGCCGAGAGGAGCCGCAAAGAGGCGATGAAGTGGTTATAGTGGTACCGGCGGACTGTGAGGATACACCACCGCGTCTAGGTACAGATAGTTCAGGTATTCTTAAGCCATATGTTATAAATATTCATTAATACTACTTATTTAATATCTGCTAAAATTATGTCTCGATGATAACATTTAATTCGTATATCTTTAATATGATGAATTTGACACTGTAATAAAAAATACATAAAATTGTTTTACGTTGTAATTTGAAAGCATGATTATAACTGTCAATATTAATGAGCTAACATACTCTTAACGCATCGTCGTTAAAGTCTAGAGTTTAACATTTACATTATCCTATGAGTTGCGAGGTTGTATTAAAATTCATAATGCTACCCGTATACCCTTCATTGCGCAATATATTTATCTTTGCATATAAGACATATTTACATACATTTAATGAAAATACATATTTCAGCTATGTTACATTTGCCATTATTAATGTGTTTGAAGATATATTACGAGAAAACTAATTTAACCAATTAAACGTCGTTGCCATAGGTATAAATATGCGAATATTACAAAATTGCAGCATCTTATGAAGACTATTCGTCGTCGACTTCTCTCTGACCGACGTCTTGGGACAGCCCAATTCTTATCGGCCGCCGTCGGCTGCGTGAGTCCTGATCGATCCCCTATTGATGTGTGGAATGTGTTCTCATATTATAGTACTCTGTGCCCCTATCCCTCCTGTTCGCTCCTGCCTCATGAATGCTCATAATAATGGTGTTGTATTTAGATCTACGATTTTTCGCATTTTGTATTTTTTAAATACGTGTCCGTTGTATGTACCGTTTTTCATTATTTTTAAGGAAAAACATTATTAAAATATTCTTATCAAGGAGAAATAAAATTAATTAAACAGAATACCAAATAACATCAAAATATATTTAATGGATTATGTTTCTGTTAGAATGTAGTACGTACCAGTAAATACTGAACAGTGGTACTTTACAGTTTAGTTTATTATTTTTTTTTGTTCTATAACGAAGTTACTTTTTTTTAAGCATGTTATGTTATCCTCGTAAAAGTAGTGATTGTGTTACGTAAAAAAAAACAAAATTTTTGGTTTAAACTAAAGAATAAGAAGTCGCGTAGCGACTTTTAACATTTAAGCATAATATGTTTAACCTTATGCCATTTGACATACAGTAAAATACACGATAAATTACAGCTCACTCGACTGCTTCATTCTTGCGGAAATTAAGACTCCCGGAGATTTATTTTAAATTGCATGTGCAGTACAATGCTATTGTAGAAATATATGTTATATTTCTATAGTATATTTCTACTCAATGACGGAGTAGTAGACTCACGAACTACTTTTATCAAGTCAACGATTTAATCAAAGCGTAAACCTACTATTATTTACAATATAAAAAATTAACTGCTTTTGATTACAATACTAGGTATATATTATCAATGATATATTACACCGATAATTAAATGGAAAAGGGCAAAATATTTTTTATACATATAAGACAAGCGTGAAAAAAGTAATTATATTTCAGAGATATGTCAAAGCTGTTCGGTGGAAGTAGAGACAGAGGCGGAGGCGGGCGGCACGCGGTCTGAGAGCTCTGGGTCACCGTCTTGGTGTGAAGGCGAGGCAGCGGATGAGCGCGGCTACGGCTCAGGCGACTCGCTCGCCGAAGACGCCGCACTCTTAGGTGATGCCGTCCAGCCTGAAAACCCTCAGCGTCTTTTGCGCCCTCAGAGACGAGACGTTGCCGTCGACCTTCATCTACTGCGGCCTGATGTATGAACCAAATCACAAGCGATAACAAAATTATCATATAATATAAAAAAGCCAATACGAAAGTGTGCTCCGTGTTAAATTATTCGCACAATGCCTAATATTCACGTCACAAGATTGTTTAATATGGTGTTTTAATATAATGTTATGAGGTTATAAGTATGGGACAGTGCGACTGTATTGAATTGTACAACGATATAGATAATGTTGCATCTAAACATAAGTTATCGATTCCACTTGTTTAAGGTATTGTATAAAGACCAAAGACTCGATTTAGACATGGTAATTAAGTACTAAAATAGTAAATACGCTTAACTTGCCCTAATGCTTATAAATAGCTTACAATACCTGTAGACGGAGGCTTTTAACTTTACAGTAATACAATTATAAATAAGTTGTAAATATGTGACTACATTAACATTAAAAGCTATTCTTTCAATTTAGTTAAGATTGCGCTTGTCGTAGCCTAAATCGCAACTATGAATAACTCCATAAATCGAATAAGACGATTAAATACCTGCTTTTATGAGATTTTTAAAGTATTTTATGAAATACTTACCCATTGATAAAAAAAATCCTTTTAAAGGATTATTGCAAATATAATTTCTATAATAGCATATTATTAAACAAAAATTAATTTAACCTAAACAAATCAATACATTTATATTTTCAAATGAACTGTGATATGCTTTTCCAGTTATTAATTATAACTACGCTAATAAATAGTATTTGCTAAATTTGGGCAATGTGATGATGAGTTTGTTGAAATAAATCGTAACTAAACATCGTTACTATTATCGTTGCAGCTATGTTTATCCAATAGAATCATGCTTTTTGTGTGACTCTATAACTGGTAATCAAAAATAGTCGTTTTAATAATAGTATCTTTATATATTTTTTTTTATTTGTTATTGCTATAATATTATAAATATTAGAGCAAAAGGTTTTAAACCGAACACATTAACCCGCGAATGTTTTTATCTTTACCTTAAACGGCAGGGATTGCGGCGTTTGATGAGATGATGAGATTTCAAAGTTACATTAAAAGGGCATGTTCGAGACATAGACTCCATTGGCGACATAAGATCAGATTACCATAAGCCCGGGTCAGCAATCAGCCTGCCTAATATTTGTATAAATACAATATTTGTTCTTTAAAAGTATTTTCATCACCTTACAAAATATGCTAATGCATTTATGGCTATGTTTTTAGAAATTAATATTAAATTTTATTTCACTCTGCAATAAAACTGTATCATTGAATATAATAGGGAAAGACAAAAAAATAGAAATACGTCAAATCATTATTTATTATATATTAAAATTGCCTCCTCCAAACTTAACTGAAGTACTCACTTGGACGAGTGATAATCATTCATATGATAAACTATTATTTTACTTACTATATACTTAAATTTAGTAATGATATTATTAATAGGAACTTCCTATTATGTTAAATAATATTTACTATATTTATAGCATGATAGGACGTTCTATGAACACAGTGACAAAACATATTCACTATGATGCAGATTTATTATGCAAGAGCTTAAAATTCCTTTTAAAAACATCAACCTTGAACCAATTTTCAAAAGTTTTGGACACATTTCTTAATAAAAGCAGGGTAAATATTTGCCTAACATTCAAAATAATAGTAATTATAAGTATTTATAAATACGTATATGTATTTAAAAGCGTTTAATAAGCAATACACGCAGCCAGTTTTACTCTGGTAAAAATATTTTAAATTTTTAGGCTTTTGCCTACTTCAGCGAACAACAGTTACAAAGGGACCTAGTTCTGCCTATTTTATTGTAATTGTGGTTATAGTCAGAGTAAAATCTGCGAAACTCTATTTAAATGGTGAAATATCACCCTTAACTTCTTAAGTAGTGGTCCAATGTTACACCTAAATTTTTATTATGACCCACATAATTAGAGCTATATTCTAAGACAAATAATAAAATTAATAGTAGTGCTAATATACTCAAGATATGAGAAAATGCCTTTTTTTCAGATCTAATAACTAATTTTTACTATATATTTCACAAAATACACCAGTAATGTAGCTGAACATCGTCAAGCACTATTCTTTGAATATACTTATATAATAAGTCTGTATTGTAACTCCTATTTATACAGTTATTTTTGCGATCGAGTGTATTATCAAGAACTGTAGAAAACCAATACGTATACAAGGATCCCTATTAGAATTAAATTCATAATAATTAGTATCACATAACTACCTCTATGTGAAAAGAGGAATTGGTTTTACAGGCTTAATTATAATAAAAAATCAGAAAAATCTTTTTATACCAAAACGTTGTACCAATATCGCTCCAGAATGTTCCTTATAATTTTCCAATACAAAGATATTAGCGACATAACAGTTTTATAAACACAGTTTTCCAGCTTTTTACCGTCGACATTTTACACTATAATTTTTTAGTGAACTTCACTATTTTATCTGGTTCCTCGAAACACTAAGAATATGGTCAATAACTACCTATAGATAAAACTCGTACAATAAATTTTACCTACCTAAGTAATAAATTATTATGTAATTACATATGGCTAATATAGAAAACTACTTTAAACTTGTTATTTATGTTTTAATTATATATTTCAGAGTATTATTTCATTTCAATCAGATTCATAGCACGTAAATTGATCAATGCAATTGCTTAAGTTCCAAAATTTAGAAACAAATCTTTTATCTTTAGCACCTAGAAAGTTATAGCCACCATTTCAAAAGTACTTTGCTTTTTTTAAATGTGTATTGCCGTTGGTCCTATTAGCCTTGACAAGTAATTTGCTACTGTAAATAATTTATAGTAATTTCCAAATAGAATTAATTAAAATCAGTGATTATGTAATAAACATGGGTTTCAATCAGTAATGCATAACTTGTACAGATAAGTAGGTTACGTATAATAACTTTCGCATTTTAGCTGCAAATTTAGTACAATACGAACATTTAAGTATAGCGCATAAAAATTTTGTTAATGATCCTGTTGATATGAATTCTTTAAATTTTATTAATTGAGAAGTTGATTATTATTGTTATTTAATTTAAGCAATTTATTAGTTTTAATTTTTGAAATTGTTATGAATTCTTTATATTTAAATAAATTGATTGATAGACAATAATTTGAATTTAATTTCGAAATATAATGCGAAATTGAAAAATTCAGCAATAATTTCTGTTTTATAAAATTATCATTACTGTACAAATTTCGTATACTAGCACGTCTGATACATGAATAAGCCTACGTTGCTTTCACAAAAATATTTAAACAATTACATTGAGAGATATTTTAGAAGTCGGTTAAATTTATTCAATAATACTATATTTCACACAAATTCAACTTCGTTTTATGAATTCAATTTAAGTTATAGTTTAATGTACGGTTTGTTGCGACGTATATTAACCTATTTTCGAATTTACATATTAAAAAGCAAACAATAGCCGTAAAAATATTTTGCTTTAATAATTAAATTTATACACTCCTCCCTCTCTTTTTTTATCATATAGCGGGCAAATGGGCAGGAGGATCACCTGAAGGATAGGATCACCGCCGCCCATGAGCATCCGCAACACCGGAGGGCGTGCTTTTTTAGGGGAGTGGGCCTCCGGACCTCTCACTTACCATTCTAAACGGGACAGCTAAGCTCCCCCTTCACGGTGGCCTTTTAAGTGAGAGTGTGGTACTCCGGACGTGCCGGCCCATTCGGCTGCGACCTTAAGGTACGCAGCGTGGCACTACCACTAGGGTAAGTATTTCATTTCTGATTTTTTTTTTGTATATTAGCCGATATACTAAAATATATTTTAATCTTACTCGTACCTATTGTTTAAATACAATTGTAAATTACCATTACAAACCGTATAAGAAAATATTTTTACCAGTTTATAACTAATATATATAAAGATGTACAGTAGGTGTAAATAAATTAGCTATTGTTATATACTATTTGAAAGTAAGTAACAAGAATCAGAAAAGTTCCATATTGTTAGGTTTTGCAAAAACAATATCTTTGATTTAATAATGATAATATATTACAAGTTTTTTGAGAAAAATTAAATTAATTTTTTGCAATTAATCGTCTCGATTTTCATCTTACCAATTATCAGCATATTTCCACCTCTGGCCAGACCTTTCTTGTTCTAATTTATTAAGCCTGTATGTAGATTGTTTTGAATTATGGTAACTCTATAAGATTTTGTTACTCTGTGAGTGTCCACAATGAAGTATTAGAGTTGGCCGTTATTTTGGAAAACATCGTATTAAACCGATTCTAATCACGACCTGATGAATTAATTTAAAAAATCTATCTATCCGAAAGAATTACTTCTAAAAAAATATTTTTTTAAGGTAAACATAAAATAAAAAAAGGAAGTACTTTACTTACATATTATTGTAAAACAAACACTGCGTGAAAACTAGCATTTATTTTGCTAAACACAGCTTTTATAATACGACAGTCGGTCAATCCAGGCACAATAAATAAGCGAATGACTCAATATTAATCACATACAAATAACAAAAGTCACAAATTACAGTTGTTATTTTTTTGTATTAAAGAAAAGTAAACGTGAGTTTTTGATTAATTTGTCATCTAATCGGCAAAACTATAATATTAGTACACTCAAATATTAGTTTTCACCAAGACAGAAAAATTTAATGTTATTTTTAAAGGTAAAATATCGATTAATTGAATCGATTCCAACAATCTAGTTTTTTTTTTTACTGAAAATCGATTTTACAATTATACTATTTTCGATCGCAATCCCTATGAAGTATATTGTGTAGAATGTCAAGTCTGTCTAGTGTCTACTGTCAAGTCTGAAGTCAATAAATAATTAAAGATATGAGCTACGCTGCTCATGTTAATGGTTTATTTTCAAATAATGTATATGTTAATATCACAGAAAGAATACTAACTCTGAATAACGTAATTATTTACAATAACTTTACATCTACCTAATGCAGAATTGTCTGTGCTGACGTACTATTGTTTATCCTGGAAAAATGCCGTATGAAGAAGAGCGAGGCTGGGAAGGCTCAAATCATACTCAATATGAAGTGAGTTATTTATGTATAGCGTTGATTTAATTTATTTTCGAGAATATGTAAACTTCAAAAATCTAAAATTATTTATTTTTATTAGGACGAAGGAACCGAAGATGTTATTGATAATCCTGAAGAAGTACTGCTAGAATGCCTTGATAAATTCAAAACGCCTGACTATATAATGGAACCTGGTATATTTGGCCAATTAAAACGATACTTTCAAGCTGGGGGAAATCCAGAACAAGTCATTGAACAGCTCTCCATAAATTATAATGCTGTTGCTCAAATGGCTAATTTACTTGCGGAATGGCTTATACTAGGAGGTATTTAAATTATTCTACAATTCTATTCTGAACTGCTTATTCAACATATCTAATCTATCATAGCACTAGAAGCAGAAAAGGAAAAACAGAGTTATAGGCTTCTATAACATTTTGTAAAGTAATTTTGAATATTATAATAATAAACTATATTCAGAAGTTAAAATCGAATCTTAGCAATCAATAGCAAATAATAAAGTCCTTCTTATTTTAAACATTATATTTATTAGTTTTGGTAATTAACAATGGTAATTGGTAATTTTATTAGGGGTAAAAGTAACAGAAGTGCAGGCCATGGTTGAAAATCATTTGAAAGACATGATCTTGAAAACATTTGATCCTAAAAAAGCTGATACAATTTTTACCGAAGAAGGAGAAGTAAGTATAAATGTTTAGAATAAAAAACAAATTGTACACAGAATTTTAGTATGACATTGTAAATTAAGTAAATAATCCACATGTAATGCTTCGAATTCTTTATACAATTATTTTTCAAAATTAATTAAGCTGCGTGTTATGTTTTAGTATTATTGGTGTTGCATGTATAATTATAGAATAGCAAACAATCAAATCTTTAATTTCCTTTTTTTATTCTGGTAGACACCTGCCTGGCTTACGGAAATGATTGAGCATCCAACATGGAGGTCTCTGATTTACAGACTAGCTGAAGAATACCCAGATTGTCTTATGTTGAATTTCACTATTAAGGTGAGTAAACTACTTAATCTAAAAATAGCTACACACTATACTAAATTGCTGCACGCACACTTAATAGCTGTTATCAAAATGGCTATATCTCATATCCATGTTTGGGAATAAACACAAATATCAACACAACCACCCCAGTCTAGAATTTTTTTTTGTATTGTCAAAAGAAACACTTTCCTCCAGCAATCAAACCTATCTCCAATGGAAGTTAACGTAAACTGAAAGAGGTAGGTAGTGGTAATATACCACTACTACAATAAAAAAATAATTATGATATAAATGTTTTTATTTTTAATTTCAGTTAATTTCTGATGCCGGTTTTCAAGGAGAAATCACCAGTATTTCAACTGCAGCCCAACAAATTGAAGTATTTTCACGTGTTCTAAAATCAGCCATCATTGGTTTTTTACAAAGCTCTGATGATTGGCAGGACAGTGTCACTGAGTGTGCTGTAGGTGTATTTATCGTTTAAATTTTTAATTTTATCTTTTACACATCTTATCGCCCCCACTGAACAATCCTGTAAATTGCTATTATCTACTTCTTGATTTCTACATAATTTGGCAATAATGATGCTATTGCATTTTGTGAGTTTCTTCAGATTACATGTCTTAGAATTTCTTTCACAACTTGTACTGAATAGTAAAATTTATTTATTATGTTTTAAAGAATCTTAAAAGTTGTGCATGTTATTTATGAAAATAAATAATCAATTTAACAGAAAATGGTTTGTCACGGAGCACACACTTATGTGTACAGTCAGGTCATTGTTCATATACTGTCTCAAGAACCGAGAGGTGGAGCTATAATGAAAAGACTAAGTCAGGAAATAACACGATGCGCCCAACAGAGGTAAGTCTTAAAACTATATTACCAACTAGCTGATCCATGCCCATTATGTTGTCACATGTATATGTATATATTATTTTAGATTTTTTATTATATTTGAATTTTTCAGTCAATCATAATAAAATACTTTGTTATTCATAAATAGAGTAGCTTTCTCTTAGTGAAAGAATTTTTATAATAAGGTTAGTATTTTCGAAAATTACAACTAATAAATTTAGATATTTTATCTCTGTATAATATTAGTATAGATGAAAGTAGTCTAATTTTCTCCATATTACATCAGC
>JAOPTZ010000002.1:1381601-1393275 GCA_027564475.1 Doxocopa laurentia | reverse complement strand
AAACAAAAAATGTCGTGTATCACAAGGTACTTAAATGAAGAGCAACCTATGTACTAAAATACAGAAATAATTATGAAAGATTAATGTAGGTATTTAATTTTTTTTGTATTTTTTCCAATTAAAAAATTAATCTGCTTATTTGCCATTAAGGCGGAACAAAGTTTGCCGGGTCAGCTAGTTATAAAATAAAAACAGGATTTTATTGAATGGACATAACTAATTGTAAAAATGTAAAGTTTAAAATGGCTGTGGAATTGTTTACATTTATTGATTTATGTATTCATTGAAATATAACTTTTTTTATAAATAAATTAATTGAAAGTTCATCGAAAATTTAACTTACATACTCTTATATTGTAGTGTTTAAAAAAAAAGAATAACAGTATAAAGTTTAGATTAAATATTAAAAGGCATTGATATTCAACATATTTTTTGCAATCCTCCGTAACATGTATCAGGTGTAAAATCCTTATTTAATTTTTCTACAATTTCACGTTATAACAAACGCTATTCCTTGCAATATATTTCAAGTATATGGTATTATGAAGAAAGAAATAATAAATAGTAATTATATAAGGGTTTGGATTTAACCATTTGTTTCAAGAATATTAAAATTATAATACATATTTCATAGACTGCATGAATATTTTTCACAAAGCATTACATATTGAATTCACCACCTAATATAATGAACACATCGCTCATTTGTTTGTAGTAACAAATCTTTAATGCTTGTTAATAACTTTAGTAATCATGGATTTGCTCGTCAAATACTTTTTTGGTGATACAGATATTTTTTTAAGTAAACTGGTAATGTGGGATAATGTAATATGGTCTCTTATAGAATTGTTATTAGTAGAGCACATTATATTATCGTTTTCAATTGTTATCAGATAACATTAGAAAACTTCTGATGGTATATACTGCTTAAACAACATTCGACAGCATGAAATATTTTTCGCCACATGCGTCAAAATTTTATTTCTGATTCCATTTGGTCTACTGACAGCGTCACTGGGAGGGCTTGAATACAGAGACTTGGCCGAGAAAAAGCAACCGCCCTTGAGAAAGCTCAAAATTCATTCCTACCACAAGTTAGCTGCGTAGTAGAATGTTTATGTTGACAATACAGGCATGTGTTCCAGTCCGGATGGTTGTGATTGTAATTGTGTGTGTTTCCTGCCGGCCCCTGGCAAATAAATAATGTGAGGGCCGTTAAGTATCGTTTTCTCATAATAATGTATTGCTTTTTATTTAAATTATTGTAAATACATACAGTTAGCAAGATAGCTCGTTACTTTACTATCTATTACTTAATTATTAAAGTTTGTATTGTTTACTATGTAGTACTCGATAATCGTTCATCTTTCGATCAAACGATATTTTCAAAGATCTTTTGTAAATATTATATGTTTCAACAATGTAACCATAAATCATTTAAAAGTATAAATAATAGTTTCTGCTAACTTGGTTTTCTAATTATTATTAGGATAAAATTTCAAAATATTTCCAAGTAAAACAAGAATTCTTTTTAAATTCAAATTAATCGGAATCTATATTCAAAACTTCGTAAAGTAACTAGTTTTATATCTATATATGCTTAAAAAGACTTTGCTATTTTCTTATGTAATTTAAATTTTTGAAAAATATAGAACAAAATATTGTGAATGTTATATACCTACTATCATATATTTATATAGTATATAACATTCACAATAAAATGATGTTTAATTCAATTTGAAAAACACATTTATTAGTTAAGTTAATTATTTAAAGTTATATGGAACCAAAACAAAATAAGTTCGCTCATATTTAATATATGTAATTGAATAATACGCACAAAGCATTGTCATTGTTAAAGAGCATTGAGGCAACATGTGGCGAAAGTATTAGATGCTAAATATAATTAATGATCGATTGTAGCTTGTGAGGAGTGGGGTTTGTTCCCGGAACCCTCGTCGAAATCTTTACCGACGTAAAATAAAAGTGCCTGGGGACCATCGCGCCTTTTAATTTGCGAGTATTAGGGGTGCGTCGCCATATGTGATTAAAAAATATATTATTAATATAACTTTGAAATTTTTTTTCTATTAGAGAAATAATAATTTATTATATAACCATAAAGTTACGATATTAATATAGCTTGAAATATAGTATTATACCATGAACTATAGAGATAGTTTTACTTAAATTAAACATTGGTGATTATTATTGGCGATTACTAATGCAACCATCCGATTGGTGCACTTTGTTTACAGCTTCCATGTATACTTTGATAAAAAACTTATCTATACATATACACAGCAATACCCGCTATTATCATGCATTGACTGATAAGGAATAGAAGGGGTAGTATTTGTACTATGTTTAGGACGTAACGCAATAGTATGAATACTGCTATTTAACTTCTTGATATTGAATTCTCGCGATTTCTCCGGTGGAGTCAGTTTATTTTAGAAGAAACCCAAGATGTATCCGCTACAATTTTTTTAAAATAAAGTTTTGTGTACAAACATTACCTTGACTTCTATGAAGAGTAAATTTAATCATTCTTAATGCACCTTTTGGTTAAATTTATTCTTAGAAAATAGTAAAAAAGCATAGTAAAATATCTTATAACAATATATTTTTGCTATCTCTGAATATTCTTTGCATATCATATTTGGCCGTTAGCGGCGTGGCATAGACGTGCGCCCCGCATTGTTCGAACCCTTATCGAATACCTAATCGTGATGTCGACGTCATTTGTGCAATGGAGAAGCCTCAGGCAGCCCCTGTGGGTGCACATACCACTAACATATAATTCAAAAACTCTTTAAAATTTACGCCATCTCAAATATCAACCTAAACTTCATAAAACTTTAATAAGGTTTCGTAAATATTTACATTTTTTTCTTAGTAAGTACACGGATTTACCACAAACGAACTCCCAGTATAATAAAACCGACAAGTCAGCGTAATGTTTATTTGATACATGTAATCGCGACATGATGTATGGGACCGATTGGCCGTCGTTCAGAGTCCCACTCTCACCGCCTGCTTGCCGCGCCGGTCGGTTTATGATGATTATTCCTACCAAATGATGATTTATCACAGGATTAGGCGAGCACATGGTCCATTGTGTGGGGAGATTGGCTTTATTTATTATAATAATGAAGAGTAATAAACAAAAAATCAGATTTTCTTTTTATGTATAGTATAATATTTACTTAAATATTATAGAAATTATAACGTTTTTTGTAATTAGTCGAAAATATTTTATCATATTAAAAAGATATAACCATGTAAAACTTATGTTAAAATTACTAAATACTTTTATAATATTTTATTCCTCAACCACAAATAATATATTCTACATTATCAATATTTAAAATATATTAACTATTTACTAAGATGAGTCGTCTCAATGCGGTCTGCGGCTTTCAAGCGGTTAGCAATTAAGTCTCCGTTCGTTTCGCTACAGCGCCGACCGTATAGCGGAGTCCGTAAATAATCTTACCATTTCTACTAGTCTGCGTTGAAATGATTGGAATAAAATAAAAGGGTCTTTTTTATAAATAAAAACTTAATTCATTCCGAAATTCCAATAAATGCTATCTAATTTTGATTTTGGTAAATTTTTTATACGAATTATTCGTATCTAATAACCTTGGTTAAATTAATTACTCAGAAATTAGTTACTATATAACACATGCTTAAAATACATTTTCTTATAATTTTAATAAGTTTTTTTTGGTATCTATACTAGTCAGTAAATGTTTTATTATAGAATAGACAGATCGATGTTATTATTTTATATATTTTTTATAAAATTCCAAGTTGGAATGTTTCGAATTCACCTCTAGCAAAAGAGATACCGACGTTGCCTCGGAAATGCGTAGCAAAAAATAAGTTAAAAACAATCCACTCGCTATTCTCCACGGTTGATTGCGGTTTACTTTTAATTCAATCTTAGAATTCTTCGTTTCTTATTAACTTTGATATTATTTTTATTCTCATTATTTGAGTCTGGTTTATTCAAATTACTTTTATATTAGACCAAATATCTTATCAATGTTAAAAGTCAAAAATAGCTTTTTAAATGTAACGTTTGATAGTTAACGCGATCCACGTCGGCTATTGATTCCAGAGACAGACGAGTATAAAGTTTTTCGGAGATATGAAATCATAGAGCGATTTCTTTTACGACTTTGGTTCGGTTTCAACTTCATAGCGATGAATTATGCAGAAAGAAGAAGGATTTCCTGCGATAAAAGTCATAACACCCAAGACCGCTCTAAAAGAGCTTTTATTATCCAACCACATACACCACACTAATATCCAAAATATTTGATACATTTGTAAAAAGCAACCGATGTTATGATTGGAAACATAATTAAATTAAAAATATACCAATTAATAATCTTTAAATTGCTAGGCTTATTTCGTATTTATTAAGCATTTAAGGCCCGTAAAACAGACGAAATTCATATCATAAATATAATGCAAAAAATATAATAATTAGAATCGAGGTTTAACGTTAAAATTAATAAATGTCATAAGGAAAAGTCTAATTATAACATAAAAAACAATTGTGTTGTTTGTATGTTAAAATACAATTCGCGCAAATTTGCAACACACGTAAATCTTGTTGGGTATGTACATTTTGTCTGACTACAGCTACAAACGTTCCGTAAATAAAATATACAAACCCTAAAACGCTGTTATCGTTGCTCGGAATCAAATCGCTGTCAGTGTGAATGGCGCACCTTTATATATCACTCTTCCTTTTGATAATAAAACATTTTGTTTTACATAATATTTAAACTGGATGAATAATACTTTCAAAACGATTTTTATTTTTTTTATTTGTATTTAAAATACTTATTAATCATAGTTGATAATAGAATACAATTAGGTGTTATTTTTAGGTGCTAAAATTGATAGTTAGGAGCTCAATATCGCCAAGCCCGATGCATAATAGGACAGAGTGGAGGCGGAAGCGTGTGTAGGCCGCAGTCGCCAGACGTAGAGCGGGTGTGCGACGCGCGTCCTGAATACCTAATTGACTAATATTAGTTGCCGAGGGGTAGCTCCCTTAGAGGTGAGCACAGAAGTTGAGACAAAGAACACGTACAAGCTGCAAAGGCTCCTTTTTAAGTTTTAATACAGAAACTTAGACGATTTGAATCACATTTATCGTTTGAAGCTTTTTTAAATGATTATTATTCCGTGTATCTGATAATTTTGAATTTACCATTTTGTTATAAAACTTATATTGGTTTTCAATGATTTAAAATATGGTCTTAGGGAAATAACCTTATTATTTGTTAATTATCTCAGATTAATAAAAAAAATAAAAAATAAACACTATATACTCAACGGCCCCCACAAGGATGCTAATTTTGTGTTCGGGATTCGGAAACACACACAATCACAATCACAACCAGAACACATGCCATGGTCAATACAAACATGTCCCGTGCAGGAATCGAACTCGCGACCTGTGGCGTTTAAGACGCCGCTAGCTACCGCTGCGCTACAACGTCGTCAAATTAGTTATTAAAGCCTGCAGCACTAGAAGCCACACATGGATGTTGCAAATCCTTCAGATCTAAAGACAGGATGGAGATTTTGAGTAAAACTATAATAAAGTTCATCGGTCAATCTTTCTTATTCATGTCAATCATAGCAATTGGCTATACTCTTTATATGAAGAGTTACAAGATTTTTCTGGACGCTATGTACTTAGTCGAAAGCGTATAAGTTTAAAATGAAATAACTTCCATTAGTGTAATTGGTCGTGGTACCGAGCATCCGAGTTTGTATGGCATCGTGGTCTTGTATATAGCCATTTATTCTTCATGGAGGTTATCATTCATACAACCAAAAAACGGAAACTTTTGTTACGCTTAATGTTTCCGTCTGCCTTTACTGTGTACATAAATTGGGCACAACATCGGTAAGTTGTAAAAGGCGACGCATTCCCTGAACACAGTTCCAGCTTACTTTGTTATGCTAATCTTCATAATTCTTTAGGCGAGGGAAGTTTTGGACAAGTTGCTTTTTTGGAAATAACTTTTAACTTTATTGTAATTTGTCGTTGCGTGTCATGAATGTTGGTTTGGTTAGTTAATGAAGATTTTGTATAATTTCTTCTTGAATTTTATATGATTTTTTTCAATACCTACTTTTAATAAAAAATTACCCTTATCATAGCAGTCAAAATAAATATTCTTAAAAAGTTTTTTACAAAAATTTATATTGCTATATAAGTACATATAGAGAAGAGAAAACAATATATATATATGATTTTAATTTTCTTTTAAAGGAAAATAAAACTATGTAGAAGACGTAAGACGTACCACGTATTTTAAGCTACACGTAAATCTGTCAGCATAGCGTATATTAACAGGTCGCTGTGCAACAAATTATTAAGATTATCAGATAGTTTCTAATTGTAAAAATAAATACAATAAAATTTTAATAGCGTGTTACAGATAACGTTAGTTTAACGTTAATCGACACTGAGGAACATCTTCCCTTAAACTGGCGGGTTTGTGAATCTCCCGACTTGTTCAAATTAACGAAGAAAACTTCACGATCAAGTTCGTCTACCTGAAAACACAAAGTAAACTCCGTGCCTTCGTAACTTATCCATTAACTTAAGTAGAATCTGTAGACAGCACAGTAGAGAAAAGTACCTTTACTTACTTCAACGTCGCGTTTTCTACTATGGGCGTTAAAATAAATTTACAATATGATCCCACTTTGTTACCAACATGTCGAAACAATTGAGCTTCAAATAGTTAATAAGACAGGTAATGATAATATAAATGAAATCCTACTTGGATGTTTATATTAATGACAACTTTAAAATGTATATTTAGTGAAATTATCTTAGTATAGTGAATAATTCTGTGATATATGTTTTAAAATTGAGTGAGAATATGTTTTGGATTCGTTAATGATTGCTTTTTGTAACGACTTTTATAAAGTATTACATATATGGACATACATAAATACGTAATAATAAAAATTAGTAATATGCTTTATGAAGATGTATGCTTTTGGCTATCAATTTTTAAAAGATTTAATAATATTCTAAATGTTATAGCAGGTTTGTGTTTTATCTTTTATCGATGATAAATCTGAAATAATCTCGTTGAATTTTATGCATAAACAGCCCTGAACCGTGGAGAATTCAACATTTCCTACCCTGTAAATTATACAATATTTTACGAAGATGTTGCTACGTTAGATGTCTGATTAGCAATAAATATGTTTGTAAATTGGTTTCTTACTCATGTTTATAAATATATACCTTTACATTTATATATTAATATCTGGTTGACCGAGCTTAGCTCGGGATTATTTTAACAAAATAAATTATAAAAAAAAATCGTAAAAATAATATAAAAACTTTTTATAAAAAAATTAAAAGAAAAATTTAAAAAGTAATCTAAGCTGTCAATCAAAAATGTCAATCAAAATATTGATTTTCGTTGCCTGAAAACAGAGATAAAACAACATTATTTTTAAATAAAACCTAGTGGAATCGATTTTTTGCCCCAGAAACTCCCTGCATAATAAGTTTCATGAAGGCTCTTGGTGCCGTTATATTTATTATTATTATAAACACAATATAATATTATATAATAATACTTTTGAATGATTCATATTCTTCAAACGACTATTGTTAGAGCATTGGAATATTGAATTAGAGTAATTGTTCTTTTATCTAAGCTTAAAAGATTTACATTGGCTCGACCATTACATCTTTATTTGAAAAAACTTTAGCTTTGATGTAGTATGTACTTGTTTGAACACTTTGTGTTTATAAATATCAAGATTCAAGATCGAAAAAATATTCCACGCACCCTATAAAATTAAATAAGTTTCATAAATAAATAAAAAGTACATATATACACATGGCACAATACTCGTATCGGAGCACATGTCTTTAGCGTTTCTTTTCGTTATCGAATGCTACATAAATCTCACCATTATCTTGCGAAAATCTTCATCAAGTTAAAAAAAGTTGTAACAATTTCCTTTTGACTTTGGACACAAAAATGAAAAATTATTTCTTGAATTTTTACTTCACTTAAAATCTGCACAACGTTGTAGTCGACGACCGCTTTATTATTTATGACAAGGAACACGAAACTCATCTCGAGTTATAAACTTCTTGGAATTTCTCCTGAAGTAATACAGAGCTATTATTATGATGTCCCCACAAAAAATATTCGTCGTAGCGAGGTTAGGGTCGGGCACGGGGGCCGCTGCGCCGATCGCGCAAATATAGTCGGACTGCGAAGTTCACAAGGGACAGACGTCACCGGCAGAGTTCATGTCAACCTCAACATTTCCTACAAATATAAAAGATTTTTTCATCATTTCTTTATAGAAAAATTTGCAATTAAGCCTCACAGAATGGCTCATAGAAAAAAAAAGGATTGCTTTATACAGACAATACATTAAATACGTCTGTGGAAATACCTAGGTTTAGGAACTTTTAATATCTTTGACAAACTAAAACTTCCGTCCATTATAGAATAATGTTTTGTAACAAAGGTAACGTAAAGCGAAATGATTCGTTTATAATGTATTAAGTATGACGGTAAAGTCGCTTTGAGGTACACTCAAAAACTTGTAAAGTTACTTGAGGAAATTACAAAGGTTATTATTACGAAGTCTGTAACACAAAAACTGCGGACGAGGGATGTTTTGCTAACTTCCTGAGGGGCGTTTTCGGACGAACCATAGCCGTTTCTTAAATTGCTATAAATTAAAAACTTTCGAATAATATTAAGAATATTTATAATTTATTTGGTTTATCATAAGTTTTATTTGAACCTTATCTGCCCTGAGTTTTCCGAGCTATTTGCGATATCTATTATTTCTCTTCTACATATGCCTTAAATGGGCGACGACAATAAGAAAAGTTTTTCTGATGTTTTTCTTCCAAACCACTTAACAAGCTTGGCGTACGGAGACATGTTTGTGCCGTGCTTGCATTATGACACCGTGTTGCTATAAGATTTAGAGGGGACAAAAGTGAGAAGACTTTCTGGCGCCAGCCATGCTACTTTCTTTGTCGTAACTATCACCACACACGCGTGTAAGATAACGGGTGGCAAAACATTTCTCATCGATTACGTTTATGATGTTCGTCTGTATACTATTGTTATGTGTCGTAAAAAGAATAATATCAATAAACTTGTTTTCAAATTACTAATTCGATTTAACACCATTGATATATAAAAAAATAGTACAATTTAATTTAACACTTTTAGTAAATTTCATATCTGTATATCAGGGTTTTTATATCTTATAAAATGTATTCTGAAAATTTTAAACCGTCTATAATATGTATAAAAGATAACTAAAAGGAAAACTTCGACTTCATCTTAGTAAAGTTAGAATCATAAAATCTATGTTCGCGAAGAGTATATTTGTAGTTTTGGCAACAACTACTGTGATAACCCGATATAAAATGTGATCCAACATGTTGTTATTTTAAATATTATTGCGATAGTTTCTTTTTCTGAGGTAAACGAGAAAATATGTGTTATTTAGTTTCGACAAATCGTATATTGTGTACATACTGCGGGTTAAAAAAAACAAAATTATTTCGAAATTAATGTATAGACATTATAAAAAATTATACAACCGACATGTAGAACATACCTGTGACACAGTTTTGTAGACACGTCACAGGTAACAAAATGTATATATTTCTTTATTCTGCTTGACTATAGTTTAACGGAATTTGAATTTTGGTTAGCTTCCATATTTCACTTTTCATTAGTCTTCGAGTAAATTAGTTATGACGTTTTTTTCTGTAATTTGTCTTGCTGTTGGCCATGACGTATGAATAGACAAATGTACAAATGGCCAACATAAAAATATAAGAATGTCGTTTCGATGTTTGGCTACGAAATCTTAAGGGACTAACAGTTAAATTACTAAAAATACGTGAGTGCAATAAAATATATTACTATTCATAGAGACAAGGTTAAGCCTAATGGTGTGTTTGTTGACGTTATGCCTGCGTGTGCTATTAAAATTTTATACTTCGTGTGACTATTATTGTGACAGTGTACCTCATTTACAATTTCTTAAAGTGTAAGTAATATTTATTGCTCCACTTTGGTATATATTGCAAGACATGTGCCAAGTTTTGTTACAAAAATGACTCGAACTGAAATGTGATAGTTACATACCGTACTACGTTACTATCTGAATACTTTGAGATTGTTACATTTTTCAAACAGTAATAATGTCAATAGAAATGTTTTTGATAAATATAAAATAAATAAATATAGTTTTTGCGTTTTTCTAGAAAGAAACTACTGAAATGTTTTTCAAATAAGACGATTGAAAGCTGTTTTACTATAATGATGAAAAACGTACAATACCTTAATGTAGGAGGAACGAAGTTAAGAAGCACAGCGGGCGATGTCTCAGCGCGGCGTAATATACGCTAACGGGCCGGGACAAGACAAATGTGTTTTCTCTCAGCTGCTGTAGTCACAAGCCTCCCAAGCCTCATTTTCTCACCCTTGAATCACGATTAAAATCGATTGCTTATTAATGCCTTTTAATTTTGTAAGCGTCTTTAAGACTATATCTCATTATTATGCGACACGCGTTATACATTTTTTGTGATAACTATTTTATACACAAACATATACATCCATGTAGACGTAGGTAATAAAAATACAAGTGGCATTCACGTCGCAGCTAGTTAGCAGCGCAAACTGGCTCGTCGACGGCGTTCGCACAAATTCAATTTGCTTGGAATACCTTGCTCGCGAGAGACGCTGCGCAAAGACTGGCAAGTGTATGGCGACCTTTAGATTCACTCATTGTACTATTTTTCAAGTAAATTTGTTAGTGGTTCTTAATCTATAAAGAAATAAGCGTTGAATAAATAATATTCATAATAAAATTTATTTCAAGAAATATAAATTGTATTAATTGGCGTCCTTTGTAAGTTGTTTATTAGTTTTATGGAATAAATATATTATATATTAAAAAGTATTATTAGTTATGTCAACAAGCTTAATAAGAAGGCTACCTAATCGATATGCGGATCTCGCTTAGTCGTAACTTGGCAGAACGCCGAACATGCACTAAGCGCAGCTACCTCAATTTAATCAGCGTATTTCAAAATATGTTTAATAATGTACGATGATTTCACAAAGTTTCGTTGTAAAATCAAGTATAAGGCGTTACATTACATGGTGACTTGCATTTTATCGAGTGTTAGTGAGATTAATGGGGGCTCGTCGCTCGCAATTACACGCGCAATGTGGCGGCATCACGGTTTTGTTGCGATCACTCACCGAACCTATGTTTAGCGAATGACTCGCGGGAACTCGACCGTCCTCTGTTTGTTGTATGATGGACGTTGATTCAATTATTACAACATTGGATTGGATCCGGCTGCAATTTCAAATTATGCTAGAATTCATGAATATATGAATTTTATTTACAAACATATTAAAAGCGGTGCTATACATTATATTTTAAATTAAAAAAAAAAGAACAAAATAGGAAGACAATAAGTATGTAACATATTAACTATTAATAATAATTAAATGAGTAAAATTTTAAATAATCATAAATGAATGAAAAGTTGAAGTCATATTATCACAAAGAGATTCATTAAGCATCTTAATTAGCA
>JAOPTZ010000002.1:1333076-1350920 GCA_027564475.1 Doxocopa laurentia | reverse complement strand
CGCCGCAGTCAATATTTGTATCTGAGTCGTAATGATTGTGCAGGGGGTGGCAGGTAGTCTGATCGAGGGCTCGTGATCAAATGTAGTGAAGATTTTTTTTCAATAATATTTATATAAAATATAAACTGCATATAGTCTCATATTCAGTTTAAGAAGTTAAAAAAAAACTACTTACGTTACTCGATGTAAACGGAATAAATCTCGTTTCATTAATTAATAAAAAAGTGTCTTAATGTATTTGCCAAATTTTATCTAATTGGTCTAGTCATTATGGAGATTTTGTACGTGTACTCACGTAGCAAAAATCGTGCTTACGATTTTATTATATGTATAGAATAAAAATAATTTAATATCTTTTCCCGCAGTGTGGGTTGAGTTTGTTGTTGGTAAAAAGGGTGACGCGACAAAAATATATAAACGAACTATATGATCTACCCGCGCTTGTACTCGTAGCACGCGTGACCTGCATCTATTGCACACTCATACAATTTGCACGTTGATACAAGTGTACTTTGTTCAGATTTTTATCATTTGATTATACAGTCTTTTGCGGTTTTTTATAAGCTTTCATAACTAACTAAACATATTCTTAATATTTTTTATACAACTAAATTAAAAAAATACGATTATTTTTTATAATAATATTATAAAATGTCCTTCCTAATGAACTGTGAGCTGTGTCTTAGTTACACTAGTTAGAGCAATTAGATTTTGTATTATTAATATTTGATTTAACTAAAGTAATTTCGTAATAAAAATAAAAATTAATTCTATTTCATTTGCTTTACTTTAGATATCTTCCATCGTGTTATTTTATTATGAAAATTAGAATCATTAGAACGTTAATTATTTCTTCTAGATCATTATGAAGTAGAAGTATCCGTACTTTTGAATTTCTTTTCTCTTTTCCGATCTTCTTTTCCTCATTTTCCATTTTCAACTACCTAATATCAAATCAAGCTGATACATTTATGCTACATTTAATCATTAAATACATATCTATATAAAATGTCATATTTTTTAAGTAAAGTGTTTAATCGTGAAATGTTAAGAGTAATAATGGTTGTAACTTTTGTTGAGCTTTCAGCACGGTGCAGGGCTAATGGGCGACATTACCATTCCAAGTCGGTAGGTTAGTGGTAACCCGCCCGACCGCCTTGTAAATATGCAAAGTGGCCTACGTTAAATATTGATCTACCGTGTAGTATCTAAATGCGAGCTTAAAATGTGCCCATCTTTCGATTTGTGGCAAATTTATGTGTTTAATATATAGGATATGTATAAATAAAAATGTATAAATGGCAATTTTCAGGGGAGATTTCCTATACTTGTATTTTAGAATGTAATAAAATAATATAATATGTAATTTTTTAAGAAAACATAAATTATTATATCCATTAATCACTAAGCGTATAAAGTTTATGAGTATTAAACATATAAAGATATACTATAAATATAAAAATAAGACTAATAAAAAAATATTGTTTGATAAACTAATAGAAAGCGCTAAAACGTCACGGCGAAATTCTAAGGCAGATCGTCCCTTGCCATGCGGCATTGTGCCCGAAATGACACGTGAAAGGCGTCGAGAGCGCCGTGTTACTGCCTTTACAAAAGGCTTACAGATCCGCGCACCAGAAGATTTTAATGAGGCAACGACTCTGTGTGATTTTATCGCGTGTGCCTTAATGAGAAATAACCAAGCGCATCTCCTTTGACTGCACTCATACGCAGTTGCTATCAAAAGTGCTACAACATCTCCGATTCATCCACGCCGAATGTGCAAACTGCACCCATAATAACAGCGCACGTAGGTACATTATTAACTTCTTATATTTTTACGTATCATAAATTTCACATTTCTATATGGCACTGTTAAAAGCGAAAAAAAAAACATATTGTGTGCAATGTACAACGTAATTGTAGCGCTCTGGTATTTTTATGGCCCTGAGCGACTTTGAGTGTCGCGTTGTGATCTGACAGTCTCTTTTTCCTTTTGTATTATTATATCATTATTAGCATTTATTCAGGACGATGTCGGCAGTGAAATCGTTCCAGTTTTATAAAAGCAATAAAACAAATTATGAGGGTCTTGAAAGTTAAGGGATCCGGATATACTGGCCAATTCTCATCAATGCAAATCACGTTGTCGACTCGTCAACCCAATTACCAAGAAGTGAATTTAAATAAAGATAAGTATCGCCCTCGAGGAGACAATGCTAATAGGAGGTGGAGGCGTGATAATAGGCTCTGACTGGGGTTCTGTGGCGCACCGCGGTAGGTGCTTTAATTAGATCTCTCGACTTACGCCTTACGCCCGTGAGCCTCAAAACACTTGTTCAATTAGTGATCAGGCTTGAGGAACTGTATTATGTTAAACGAAACTCATTCAAATGTTTGGACTGTTAATGTTGCCTTATCATATTTAAAATACACCTTCATTTTATAATTTTGTGCCTCTCTTGAATACATTTGAATGATCGATGAGTTATAAATATTTACGAAAATGTTTGCTCTTGTTAAATTTTTTTATACTTAAGCAAGGTATTTTTTTAAATGAGTAAATCCTAACTATTATTATATCATAACATAATTATTAAACATTATTTTTTTATTATTTACTAATATAATATCGCTACACACTATAGCTATTGCAAAAATAAATATCAACTGTCAATAAATAATAAATTCACTCGGATAAACAACTTCTATTATACAACTCATTTTATTTCTTAATTATTGGAAATAGAAACTCAAAAAGGCACTGAAATTAAAAAATAATTGAAAGGGAACTTTTAAATTAATTATAACAAATAGTTATGCATTTACTACTCGTAATTTAAAACAAATCATTTGATTTAGATAATTAATGAATACCATAATTAATGAATTTATTATTAAATAAAATATATAGCGAGAATTATTTGTAAAAAGGGGAATGAATTGGTTTAAATTTATGACGCTGACTCGACACGGTAATTTCACGCACTGGAAGCATTATTTGGGTAGCGGTCACGTAGAGTAAAGTACGAATATTTGCTGATTTTCTTTTTTTAGTTTGTAATAGTCTCATGATAATACCTAATAATTGTTATCATTCTGCGTAGAGTACTTTTTTAAATAAGTGTGATTATTCTAAATTTATAATAATAATAATAATGGAATACAATTTATTTGCATTGCATTGGGCATTTAATATGACTTAAGGGTTTCAAGGCAAGAGCGTATAAATTCCTTAAGGGCCGGCAGCGCACCTGCGAGCCCCCCGGTGTTGCAGATGTTCCTGGGCGGCGGTGATCTTATTTAACAGGTGATCCTCTTGACCGTATAAAAAAAATCTTTTAGAAAGCTATATATATCAATATGAATTTGTCATAAGTGCAATTTTTAATATACCAAAATACATTTACTGCTTTAAGTATATTATCTTTAGATTTTTCATAAAGTTGCGGAGATCGAATGGGCGCCTCTTAAACGAGTCTGACAGAGGGGCGATAGGGGCGTCTATGGCTGTCAACATCTGCTTCCGTAGTTCCGTCTAACTGACCATGACATTACTCTGCATCTACAATAATACGATATTTCTTACGAACTTTTCACTTCTATTGCTTACGGGTGGATAAAAAACACTAAATGAAATATTTAGCAAATTTTAGAACATTGACGGCTGCTCGAGCCGTTCGTTATAATTTAATTAGTTTTTTTACCACACAATACGAAATGAGTTATTAATTTCTAGCAAAAAAATAGGTACAAATAAGACAATAATAATAAGTCTAAAATTCTTTACTCTTCATATCAGTACTACACTACTACTTTCAACAATAAAATGAATGAAATGAAACGATTACCTAAATAGTTGTTTTAATACGTTGCGGCTCATAATAACAACAAATAGTTATTCCGTTTCAATCCGTCCACTAAAGGATAATATGTTACTTTATTTCTATTTTCTGTATTCACTCAGGGTTTATGTATCTCGAATAGTCACGTCTCGTCCCCGCGAAGGGTAAGGCATACAAATAAGTGAAAGTCCGAAACCAACCAAACAGGGCGCGCCATGTTCTTTATCTGCGGATCTCTTAAAAGAATTTGATCGTATATGAGAATATTACAAGCAACATCTGCGACAAGGGACGAATAAAGTTAAACATTTTCTTTAAAAGCTACTCGATTTGAAGGCCGTCGAAATGCAAGCAAGAAATATTATTTTTTGTTAATAATAGAATCAGTTAATAAATTGAAGCTATTTATTAATAATTTTTTTTGTTCAGCAATGTTGATATCTAAGTGTAAAAATTGCATAAATGAAAATTGGTAGTCCGATGGTTCAAAATACAAACGTGATATTACAAAAACGGCGAATATTACTTAGATACGTTGCATTTGGACTTTTTCCAATGGTCGTTTTATTAAACGAGAACTGGAATGGAGTGTATTGAGTAATAAAATCCGTAATCCTAATTGATTAGCTACGTGCATTGTGTATGTAGATTTTTGGAAATATACCGTTGAAATTTTTTTATAGACCTGAGTAATGAACGTAATTAATATAATAGAAGCTACAAATTTGAATCTTACTAATTGATTTACCTAGACAAACTGCTTAAACTAAAACTTCTAATTGATTACTCAAATTATTATTGATACTTATAAATGTTATCAAAGGACGTTTTTCGGACACAATAGTTTATCTGCATGGCCCCTCGGCGACCTCATGCGTCAAGCTCAATATAAACATACTATTATAATTAAAAAACAACATATTTTTATAGGACGTATAAACTTAAATTTATTATAACGTCACAAAAACCGTGGGACCCTACCGCAATGCATGCTTCAACCCTCATCGCTTACGAGTAAAAAGATACATACGTTATTTGTCATCGGCGTGTCATAGGATTTATAACGAGGTGGCATATCCACAATCAATTTGGCGGCTGGGAGGTTGTCAATTTGCGGCCGGTTTGTCCCATACTCTCTTGATGACTTCCGAGTGACCGCCTTTGATTTGCATAAGGGCCCAGCTTTAATACGAGATTATGCCCGCGTTGGGAGTCTGACGGTCCGGTCCCATTTGTTATTAGTTTAGGAATTCGTAGATTTATCTGTCATATTATTGTTATACAAATCAATTATTCAAATTTTTCGAATAAAACTTTGATTTGGTAGTTTTAAATTAATTAATAAATAGCAATCTGCTTTCAGTGGCTTTACTCTTGTGGAATTAAAAAGTTTTAAGCGTATACTTAAAATATATATCGAATATTGCTCAGGTGTACTTTTTTTTAAGTCGAAAAATAAATCAATAATTTCAGATATCATATTCATATTTAAACTAATTCAGAATAGGATTATCCGCCATTATTAAAACAACTTAACATAAATATTTAAATAATACAAAATTTATTAAATTTTATCACGATTAAAATATATGTAGATTTTTTACAAAATTTCGTTAAGTATAAGATGAAAATAATTTTCATCTTTCAAATAAATCGCCGTGGCACTTAAAATGTAATATTGTAATCACAATAATGATAGATACGTGCTTAAAGTGTGCGAGCAACCGACTGCTGCGCGCCGTCTTGGCCTCGACGACAAAGGGATTACCTCCCTTTATACCACTGTCTGTGGTTTCTTAATTAACCCCTAAATACCCCTGTACCCCGCGCCAACGTGCGGTGTGTAAGATTATTGCCAACGTTACCCTGGTTAATTTTAATGTACGGTATTATTGAAACAAACAGAACTTCTTGTCTCGCCGCGTTCATTAGCTCGGATATATGTTCGCTCATACAAGACTCATTCGTATGCTTATTGAGAGACGCTTCATATCTTCATTTGTTTTTGTAAACATAAGATGAATTATTTTGAAGTATTTTTTAGAAATATATTTGAAGATAATTAAAAAGGTTTATTATATGTTTTCTAATTTATTGATTAACACCATTTTTTTTAATCAAATTTTAAGCACCACAATAAAATTAAACAATTAGTATCATGAAATATTGAAATAATTTATTTGCATAATTGAAACTATTTCTCTAAGTGTATACTAGAGGATTCGGATTCTATTACCGTTAATATTAAATCAATACATTCATTCCTCGACTGAAGTATACGTATATGCTTAATAGGGTGCGTTATGGTTGGAAATGCGCGATTTACATCAGTTGAGTCAGGGCAACGGGGTAGAAAATGGAGCATCGTGCTTAGCTAATACGATCAGGTGAGCAAACACGCTAAACAGCTTTCATCTTCAGTCAGGTATCTCTGTGCTACGCTTGCACTCTGATGAATTCTAATAACTACAGAAATCATTTTAATACGGAGGGGCTGCGTCGTCTTACTCAAAATTTAAATGTTGAACCGATGATTGAATACAAAATTATTTATTTTAATGTAAAATATTGTGACTTGACGCACTGTTATACATATTATTTTATTTTTATACAAACCAGACGTCTGGAAAAGTGAAGCAATAATAAATAAATATATAAAGTCTGGTTATATGGGCTTTTGACGATAAATAAAAGTGACGTGGAGCCGATCAGGAAGACTTCTCTCGTTCATGTTCAGTAACATTTTAATGTCATGATACTAATTGTGCTCACTCGTAGAAGTAAATATCTCTATCTATCGCTATCAGACATGAGAATAAGATCATTTCGATCTTTCGTAATCAACTCAAACAAGGATGCACGTTATGTTTATACCATAGAGAATAAAGAAGTTAACTTTCTTATGTCAACTAAAACAAAGGGTATTGAAAAAAAATATTGTGTATGAGCAAATAAATGCAGAATCGATAACGCATAAATCCGTGACTCGAATGTATGACAAAATAAAAGTGGCGATGGTAAGTTAAACGAAACCGTGATACGTAAACAAGCGGGAACTATCGGCGCTGAGCAAGTTTATTCTTCAAACACTGCGGTGAGCTTGTGTGCGGAATTCGTGCCGGGCCAAGTCTACGTCGACGACTCGACGCGACTCCCTTTCAACCCATCCGCCGTAAGAATGACAAATGTTTATCCAGTCAACCGCTGGATAGTTCACCCAAACAAATTGTTACCACAAATTTTATATTACTTCACTAATATCGACCAACCATAAAATCATTACTGTGGACGTTTACGTGCAAATTTGCAAAAATAACAAAGAGAGCCAATTTGGCAAGTCGAAGACAAACGCGTTTAAAATGGGTAGAGTAGAACAGCAGCCATCTATCTCACAGCTTGATAAACGACGACATTATTCCTTATCGCCCACTCAATTTGTTTAAAAGCGTTCTGCTTTGATAATTTGAAAATTACAAATCGTATCTTCTGACACAAAAATGTCCTTATAACTGCGATGTTCTTCCTATCTCGATAAGCCTCAGGGGACGAGAAATGGAATACATTTATTACAATTTTATTATTTTAATAAGTTTCATATACATTTGGCTTATACTGATTAAAAGATATAATCATATTTTTTTTTCCCGCAGTTGTTGAAGAGCCAGAGTTTACTGATGTAATCCAGAATGTGACAGTGCCTGCTGGGCGTAGCGTTCGTCTCGCTTGCTCCGTCAAAAATCTCGGATCTTACAAGGTAATTTGAACTTATATTATATATAATATAAATAATAACAAACTTACATATACATGTTTATAACAATTACCTTAACATAATTATAAAACCAGTAAAAGCGACTGAGAATGAATAATAATTTAAATTTCTATCAATAATTCTCCACCCTACTAAGTTAAGAACAGTCATAAAGTTATTCTCATATAATATTTAACAATAGTATAGAAAATCATAGCACGAACAAATGACTGGCTTTGGTAGTAGGTAGAGTGTAGGTAGACGCCACACAGCCAGGAAGGCGACAATACGCGGCGAGCTGCAAAAGGAAATATAAAATATGAAGCATTTTATCATTTGATTTAGAACGCACCGTCGTAATAAAGTGTCTATATAAACGGAGGAAAATATGATTTACAGCTCGTACGCTGATTTTTACACCTCAATCTGGCATTTAAGAGCATTTTTATAAAAACATATCCATATCAGATAGTCATTTATATAAAATGAAAACTATTGTGGACTTTTAATTATCAACCGTCCGATATAAAATAATAGAGCAATAGCGCTCAATAGGGCTTTGATGCTATTGAAATGAATTAGTCGGATTCGGCTGTTATCTATTCGTTTAGTTTTTGTTCAATAAGTAGTGGACCTAAATCCTATGACTTTTCCATTCCCCCATTTTGTCCTTCCTTTTTATTCTTCTCTCCTACCGCTACATATCTTAACTTTTTATGTTGTTTTTTTAATGAATAAATGTTATGTTAATAAATTAAATGCTGCACATGAAAACAAATTAATTAGTATGGTTAAGCGTTTGACTGTTAATTGTTTGAGTCCATTGTGTACAAGACCGGGGACAGATAAGCGAGGTGAGCTTAACTACCGGGTCGCTTCCTCAGGGAGATATTCGGTCCATTTAAATTCTACGGATCATGTCTGACGATTGACACTTTATAAAAAGTTTTTCTTCTTTAATTCTGAACGCGTTTCGTTGTAATAACTGTACCCGAATCTTAAATGTACTTTCAATGATTAAAAAGTATAATTTTTATAGGGTTAAAAAAATTATTTTCGTTAATGAAATTTTCATAGAATATTTTCAATATTTACAATATAAGTTCTCGTAGCTCTACCGCTATATGCAATAGCAATTTAAAAAATAAAATGTATGTAATATATTGCTTGGTACTTTGTATGGTTCTGACTGTTTATTTCTAAATAACTTGTAAGAATAATTATATAAACAAAATGAAGCTATTATTTTGTGTGTGATACGATTTCCGCACGGAACATATGTTTATTTTTTTATTGACCATACGACAACAACAACGACAAATCGTTATTTAATTAGAATTATGTAATTAGCGGTTTTAAAGTCACCCTTGAAGTAAATTATAAATAAATTCATATATTGTCACACAAAAAAAAGAAATGTCCAAATATAAATTGAGTTATTAGTATGATTTAAAAAATATATTAATAAATTATTGTATTAATCGTCTAATAATACTTGGTAAAAAACTCGAAATATAATTAAGAATAGTTATATTTCCAACGTTAATCTTTATTTCGCTACATTTACTTACGCGGTGTCTAAAGCTATCTGCGATGGTAGCGCAATAAAAGCCAAGATAGTGTGCTCTTACTTTTGAAATAAAGGCTTAACGGAGGGAGCCATCACAGTTGCCTTGTATTGACAACAAGAAGCGGATTTTCCCGAAAGCCTCGCCTGTGCCATTAGTTTTCCGCATCGGTTAAAAAGATTTGCTATTTCGTCCGTCTTTTTAGAATTATTGAGTCACGCGAAATATTGCGATGAAACGACAAAATAACTCTTATTCCTCTTTACCTACCTATTTACGTTTACTTATAAAAAACATTACTTTAAGATATCGAAATGTACTATTTTGGAATTATTTTCACAAACACATTATTTAAGTTAAAATAGTAAAAAATTAAATATTCAACAAGGTTATTAGAAATTTGCTAAATAAACAAAAGCTCAATTTAGAATCACGGACGAAACAGCATATAATATAAAGTAACATATTCATACGAAAATAACAAGCAGCGTTTCCCATTTTAAGAGAATGCTACGAAGTATGCGCACGTAGCCTGTTCATCGGCATGAAATGTCAGATAGTCGGCACTAGCACGTATGTGGGTTTGCAATAACATGCCGCAGCGAGTCGCAGCTATGTTACACTCGTACCACATACGAGCACCGCCTGTTCAAATTCTGACATATTTCTCGTGCTTTAATATGGGTTTTACCTAACAGCTGCTTGCTAACAGCAAGGGAGTGCAGCACAATTCGACTTAGTGAATCTGCGCTTCATTTTCAAAGTAAAGTTACTTTAATTAGCATCATAAGAATAGTAGTAATTTTATTTATGATATACAAAGTTATTTACGATCGTATTTAATGTAATGTGTAAAAACGAATAGCAACTACATTTCTATTAAAATAATCTCCACTATTTTATGCCATACTTTACTAGATATGGGATTTAAGTCTTTACCAATTAGATTATACATAAAATTTTGTTCATCGACCATCGGCTTTAAGGATTGAAATATGTTATCTGATAAAGTAGCGTGGCTACTTACGTCGATTCCGAAAATAGCTTATTGGCTGGAGATCGGTGCAAACTTAGAGGACCCTCGACACAAACCCGTAGTCGAAGAGATCTCTAAGTGGGCTTTTAGTAGAAGTAAGCTAAGCCGTCTCGCGCAAGATGTTCACTTATTTCTGTGTGCGCGATTGCATTACTTAGTGGCCCATCGCTTTGCCACATTTACTTTTATTCGGAGACACATGTTGTGGCTTTGTAAAACAACGCAGCTTTGATTTTTGTTTAATATTTATTTTTACTTGCTACTTTTACTTAAACAGCTAAAGATATTTTTTTAACATATTTTAAAGTTTCACATTCTTATAAATTTGAGATTACATTGTTAAGGCCTTCACTGCACTGCACTTCAATTCGTTTTAGTCAAACATCTCAAAATCTAAAAAGCACTTTCAAAACACCTTAAAATGAAGAAAGCAAAGATAACAACGTAAGATGAAACTCCTTAAACGTTTCATAATTAAATCTGTCGTAATATTATTAAACACGTCTACGAATCATCTCCTCCGGCGATGGGGTCTGTCGTTAAGGAGGTTCGGTGCGGCGCGGCAGAATGGCTAAAGTTTGCAACGAGTCCATTATAAATCAAACGACGCCTTCAAGGCATGTCTTGAGGGACGCGAGTCTTCCACCAAACCTCACAACTTCAACTTTGCCTCTTTAATGCTTCTACAATTAAGATAAAAAGAAAGATGGGTCTAAATTCAAGGTGGTTAAAAGATAACGAATTAATAGGCCTTCTTAAGTTTTGCACTAAAACTTTGAGACAGGTGAGCCTCGTCGAGTAATGATACTTCACTTAATTATACCCTTTGAGAAAATGAGAACCAGATAAAAGTTATAATAATTATAAAACATCAACCTAAGTAGTTAGCAATATATTATTAACGAAGACTTTACAATATATCATGAAATAATTGGCTACTTAAGATCACTAGCATACATACAATAATCTACTTCAATAAAATTTCTCAAGGGAATTTTAATTTGCGCGTTTCTAACTGCGTTTTATACAACCGAGTTGCATCCTACCACTAAGTGTCCCGAGCTTGTCTCTAACTCGTTTAGGATCCGCAGTCAAATGAAATTAGTTAGCCGCAGCCGCCATTTCAAATATCATATTTGCAGCTATCCTTATTACATACTTTGCATATTAAATCGTACTACAAATTACTTTTTACTGAGTGATACATAACGATTATATTATTTTATCGCAAAATTAAACTATTACATATCCTTTATAACACAGTTACAATATTAAGAACGTTATTATAATGGGTTAATTTTTTAATTAATTTGAACTGTCAGCAATCACTTATATTGCAGACGAATAAATGTTAATTGAATAAGCCTTGTTTATATTGTATGCAATTAATTCAACATCATAATTAATAAATAACTTCGGAGTTACATCGTTATTTTTATGAGAGCAATGAACAATTAAATATGAACATGGGTGTATGTGAGCAAGTAAAAAGCTTTAATATAGCACAATACATATTTATTACTAACAATCCGCCCTCGTGTCATTCAGGTTTCTCTTTGAAACCGCTTTTAATAGTCACCTTTTCATGGGAGCTAATTTTATTTGCACATTACTTTTTTAGTAAAAATATCATTAAATAGATTTTCTCGATAAATTTATCGTCAAAAGTCTTATTTTTTCATAAGTCTCTTGCGCTTTTATACAATAGTAAATATTTGTAAACACATTATTATTATTAGTTAAAGGCCTAAAAGTGTCACATTACAAAATATTTTAGGTCGACCCAACCGACCGCACTGTTTAAAGTCTTAAGTTCAACACTCAAAGCTTATCTCATAACCGCTTGTAAAATTTTGATTCATCCTTCGTTTTATCTTAATTGCTCAAACAATGAAATGAAACTTTGTGAGTTACGATTTTATAGATGTTCTAAATTACATATTTAATAGTATTCCCTTATGAACATTAAAAAAATTGCAAGATTTTTTTGTAAATTTTATTCATAATTAAGTGTACATTCGTTATATCGTTATTAAAAAAAATATGTATCTTTGCTTCCTTTATATTTTACATATTTGTTATAAGTACAATTTTCAACACTTTAGTATTAAAATTGAAAAGTTGCTGTTTAGGTATATAAATTATTCAAAATATTGATGTAGTAATAAGGCAGCGTGCAATTGAAGCTAGCAGCAACCGGCGACGGCGAGCTGCGGCACCTAATTCAATCAGTCCCGTGCAGACGGACACACCGCAGTGATTAGATTAGACGCCGGCCACAATTACGCAGATCAGATTTTACAACCGCCGTCGTCGACGTCACTCCTACCACCACCGTTCCATAACTTCCGACCTTAATAAGCACTATCGCTTTATTATTAATTTTCAAGAGGACTTTCGAAATTATTCTGTTGCAAATTATTACTAATATTACGCCTTGTTTAATAACCCGGAAGCTTCAGGTTATAGCGAAGAGTCGGGCGGCCGTCATTAGAGGGGTTACCGTCCCATTGCATAATAAAATGGGCGAAGTTTCCTCAAGTCCATTATAAATTAGACAGCGGCTGAGAGCCGTATCACTTAAGATAGGTAAGATGTGACCCGGCACGAGTTTCAGCTAACAAACTTCCCCGTATATTGCTCCAAGAATCTTGATAAAAAGAACTATCCATGATTCAAACTTAAATCTCGATTAAGAAATTAAGAGCATGAGCAATTTTAAAATTCTCTCTGAATTATGACTCAAAGTTCAACTTGAACGTATCAATTAAATTGTTCTACTTTACTTAAAGAAATTCTCATTAAATTGGTATTAAGTGGATATTAGTATCAATATCACGTATATAGTTAATAGACCTTTTTGAACACTAAAATGTTTGTTGTTCATTACACAAAATTGCTTCCTGCTGAAAATTAAAAGTGGCTGGATTGTTTCGAGTATAACAATCTCAGTGAAATGCATTTTAAGCGGTTAATGTCGTGGAAATTGGTGTGAAGCGGGGACGGGATGGCAGCTCCATGCAATTACACAGATGTCGCGAGCGGCGCCCGCACCGCGTCTAATGGCGACCCGTAAACGTTCAGTTTTGTTCGCTATTAATGTTGTTTCATTTGTTCTACAAAGCCACCAAGGAAAAGTCTTGCCTTTTGGTTTTTGTACTTACAGATATTTACTATTTTACATAATTGAAATTTTTTAATGAATACTCTAAATTATTGGCATCATTTATTAACTAACATCACGTAACTCTGAAAGGCAAATATTCTCTTTGTTAAAAATATTTCAAAAGGTAGATATTGAAGGAAAATATAAAGTACCAGTAGAAAAAAAACAGCGAAATCACATGATCGACTTAAACTTAATTTAATACGAATGAATTCTTGGAGCACAACTAAGTATTATATAAAAAATGAAAAATATGTGCACATATACATATATAATCAATACTATATAATGCATGAATATACCAATGGGTATCCGAAAGTTTCACAGACATAATATGTCATACAAATAGTGAAAAAATATAAACACACCGTCAAAGTATTAAGAACATGTGGTATATTTATATTTAGAATAGTTTACATATTTTCATTAAAAGCCATAGAACATGTGATTTTAAAACTCGTATTGAAAATCTTTGACCACTGTAGTATTGTCTTTATCAATAGATATATATCTCTAAAACATAATAACAATAATAATTACTACTGATCAAGTTCCATTTATATTTGGAAATACATATAATCGCTTAAAAAGAGACGATTCTTTAATTTCCGTTACGTCACTCGTCAAATTTGGACTCGATTGGATATCGCTTGAGCAATGTTCAGCGTTCGTTACACACAAAATTGAGACAATGCTTTTTTCCTTGAATTAAAACCTATTCAAATAGAATATAATATTATTGAGGTATTTTTTTATTTATATTACAACAAATGACTTCAAGACTGATAAAATTTGATACGCTAATTACACGCCAACTATAACGTCAATTAATTCGCCTATTGACACTTGAAACGACTGCATTGTCACATATATGTGTATGTGTCCATGTATTGTATTCAGGAGGCAAAGAAAGATAAATTTAGAAGTACTTAGGGCCTCTAGCTCTCCCACACACGGATTAAGAACATCGAAATATATAGTGGGCCTTTGGGCTAGGAGTAAAAATTAAAGTTACAATCCTGTCATGTATACCGCTGTGGTCCATTATGCTGGCCTTTTATGTATTATAAAAAAAAATGTGTTGAAGGTCAATAAAATTTGATATATTCATTCTTTGTTATATAGGTGGCATGGATGCACTTCGAGCAGTCAGCAATCTTGACGGTGCATAACCATGTTATCACGCGCAACCCACGTGTAAGCGTAACACACGACAAGCATCGCACCTGGTTCCTTCACATATCCGATGTACGAGAAGAAGATCGCGGCCGCTATATGTGCCAAATAAATACAGTAACTGCTAAAACACAGTTCGGCTATCTCCATGTTGTCGGTAAGATAGGGTGACTATAAATATATATTTCTATAGAGTAAACAAAAGTTGCTTTTTAATTTTGGTTTTAAATAAAGAGTTTTTAATATACAGCTTACATAAGTTGAAATTAGAACCCGTGAAAACATCGTATAAAACTTTTAAATCGTAATTATTGATGCTTACAGTGCCCCCGTCAATCGACGACTCGTTGAGCTCGAGCGACGTTATCGTCCGAGAGGGCGCCAATGTCACTCTGACGTGTCGCGCTAATGGTTCTCCTAAGCCTACCATCAAGTGGAAACGAGATGACAATTCTAAAATTTCAATCAGTAAGGGACATTCAGGTTTGTGGCGTTTTTATTTTGCAAAAGTAATTTAATTTAAAAGTTTTTTTCTTAAATATATTAATTTGTTATAGTCTCCGAATGGGAAGGTGAAGTGTTGGAAATGTCACGAATATCACGATTGGATATGGGTGCATATTTATGTATCGCCAGCAATGGTGTACCACCTACGGTTTCCAAGAGAGTTAAAGTTAGCGTGGATTGTAAGTATTATACAATAATAATTTACAGTACTTAAAACCGTTAAATGATTTAGTTAAAATGTTATTATTTTTCATTTAGTTCCACCCATGCTTTGGATACCACACCAACTAGTGGGTGCACCTTTATACTACAATGTCACATTAGAATGTTTCACTGAAGCTCACCCTACGTCCTTAAACTATTGGACGCGTGATGACGGCCATATGATACATGAAAGCACTAAGTATCACATGGAGAACACCGTGGGAGCGCCTGCTTATAAAACTCATATGAAGCTCCTCATCCGAAATATTGTTACTGAAGACTATGGAACTTACAAATGCGTTGCAAAAAATCCAAGAGGAGAATCAGATGGAACCATAAGATTATATAGTAAGTATAATTCTTTTCTTCGATTAATTGAAAATAATCTAGACACTTATATTAACAAAAATTATTACTTTTAGCATCTTCACCACCTACAACAACTCCAGATCCTAGAGCCATAACAATTCCACCGCCATCACGACCACCACGCCGAGACACACCAATGACTGATAAAGGTTCGGTTTTATTATTTTATTAATAAGCAAATAAATATAATACAATACGTACACATAAAATTTTGTACCTTTAAATTATATTACGCAAACAAATATAGAATCGTAATGAAAAGCATATATATTTTCGGAATATAAATCAGAACAATAATAAATTCCGTGGTAAAATGAGTTTATTTTTATCTGGCAACGTTTCCGATAAAATGCATTCAAACAAGATTTTTATGCCAGTGATTTCGTTTATTAAGAGATAATAATACCTTTACGAGTTGTATCCCTCGAGATCGTTCAGTTTATTTTCATTGTTTGCTGCTGTTTCAGTTATTATTAGTGGTCGTTATATATGTTTATAGATCATAAACTATTACGACGCTTTGCTTGTCGTGAAGCTGTTAACTGGCTTCGAATGTTACGGTCTCGTAAAATACAAAACAAATCGTTTTATAAACAAGGCTCTATTGAAGTTGTATTTGTAGAATTGCTTAATTATTATATATTTATAACATGCATGCTTAATTTGTAGCATAAATACCAATACAGCACATAACAAAGGCGACCGATTAAAATTATATAAAAATTTTACGAGTGTTTTATGAATAATTTCTCAATATAAACACTCCAAGCAATAAAACTTATATTATAATTAGAACGTGAGGTTACGAAAATAATCATGTTATGGTCTCGTAATAACAGGGACTCATAAGTTGTTCGGTGCGCGCCATTACTCCGCCGTTATTGGGAAGTTGGGCATTTTCCCGGACATGTTGCCACTTGCCGGACAACGACAACATCTTGCGCAACAACCTATTACAGCCAAGTGTCAACTTGTGCCTTTCCTTTTACGACCCGAACAATTTCTTTTAGCTTTATGAAAAATAAAATGCTTTGGGATTGAAATACCTATCATTGAATAGATGATGATGGTACTTAAATAATACTTCGATGAATACAATTTTGCATATTTTGAATAGATCGAAGTTTGTGTACATATAATAATCTTAATTGTATGCTAGCTGTAATAAGTAAAAATATTCTGTAAATAAATAAAACAAACAGAAGCTGAACTTTATTATAAAGCTATGATTATTTTTGATGTAAAGGCTCTTTTGCTGTAAATTTAAAAGTTTTTAAAAGTAATTATGCATTTAAGATATTATATGCACATGAACTTGAAAAATCCATTTGTACGACAAAGATTGCAAGTTTTGGGGTGGCTTGTTTTTGCACGGGCGGCGTCGCGGCGCGGATAGGACATCGACCGTTGCTCTGTTTTATTTTTTGCTTCCATTACGAATTTACGGCTAGGCCACTCGACAATATTGCGCAACTTTTCAATATCGTCCGGTCGACCGCTCGGCCCGTTCCTTGCCATATTGAATCTTTCCTTAGCCTAATGAGGCTTATCTACATACAGTCGTACAGATTGAATTATGTTTTTGCCAATATACTTACCATATCGTTATAAATATATACTATATTTGATTATTTAAAATCATGTAGTATTTGTAATATATTTATTTTTTATTGATGTCTTAACATCTTATAATTTGTATTTTGTTAATATTTATTTTTTGTGTTTTATTCTTAAAAAAAACTAAACTGAATTAATGAGTAACAAATGAAATAAAGCTATGTTCAATCATGTGTCTCCCTAGGAACGAAGTATCAATCGAACTTGAACGAGATCGATAAGGGGAAGCAAAAGTCTGACGAGGGTGGCGGGAAGACGCATCTTAACTGGGTGGGTGGTGCATCTCAGGTCACAGGTAAATTACTTTCATTAGGTAACTTTACTTACGAAAAATTACATAATTATCATCATTGTAATCTTTACATTTCGTTGATTTTTAAATAGAACTGTTGACGTTTCAACGTGAAAAAACATGATATTACATAATTACGAAAAGTGAACTGAAATGTACGTTCAATTGTATATAATATTTTCTTACAATTTACTTTTGTTTCAGATGAAGCTGATAGAACGAGTAGCCATCCATTAATTTTATATGTATTTTATGCATCTTGTATTTTGTTAAATATATTTTAAATGCACTTATGATATTATAAAGAAAAGAA
>JAOPTZ010000002.1:1201310-1221315 GCA_027564475.1 Doxocopa laurentia | reverse complement strand
TAATTGCATTTTTGGCATCAGTATCGATCCCTAATCACCCCCTGATAGTTATTTTGGAAATATATTTCATGTACAGATTTGACAACTCTACAGAATTATTATAAGTATAGATTATATCTAACCCGGAAAACTTCGTACCACCTTAGAATAATTTTAAAAAAACGAATGAATTGCAGAATGTTTCAATTTTAGTAAAAAATGAGGTCAAAAATTATTTGAACCCTTGAATTTTATATGTCAACCCAAAATGATCATCAAGCTCAAAATGATTTTCTAAGGCGCCATTTCAATATCTCTTACTGTTTCATCGGGGTATTAGAGTTCCACACGATTGAGATTTGTGACCAAAATGAATTATAGCCTATACTGTGCCCAGGGCAAATAGCTTCAGAATAAAAAAAAAGAATTATTAAATCCATTCGGTAGTTTTAGAGATTAGCGTGTTCAGACAAAGAGACAAACAGGTAGACATTTAATTGTGTTCTATTGCTGTTTTAGCATCGCCCCAAATCAATTTTTAGGAAATATATTTAATGTACATCGCAACTGTTTTTACTGTCTTATTATATATAGATATAGATTAATAAATATCTACAGCATACACAATGAAGGCGAAATCATAGTCTATAGAGAACGTAGACTAACTGAAGGTCTGGTTTCAAATTCAACTCTTGATGGCGAAGAAAAATATCGTGAAAAACTAGCGTCAATGAAGGATAATTTAATGGGAATATATTTTTCTTCTGAATTGACTGTTGGCCATACTCTACATACCATTCATTGACAGATTCACTAAATAGGACTCCAGTCCTTAACTGAAAGCTGGACTTGAAAAAGGACTCAGCTCCTCCTGCAAGGCCAGACCACGGCTTTAAACGTGTTCAGGCGTCCCAAGCGCTTTCAATGTAAAAAGTCGTGCGTCACTGACACCACTTTTTTCCATTTATTATAAAGGAACATACAGAAATGAAACAAGCACATTCGTTTCATACGTTTTTTATTCGGTATTCGATCATGACCACGTCACATACTACAACATCTGTGTACATCCACTAAAGTTTTTAATTCTTTCATTGCAATTTTAGAGGTACTTTCGTATATAGATTCAACGACCGCGTATCAATCTACAATTCAAGTTTTACATCAATACAATCCAATATTCGACAGAACCATTTACAACCTCAAAATATTCCTTTACAAACAACAACTACGTCTATGTATTATAATAAATCTTTGGCAGCTCTATGGAAAATATACCTCTAATTTAATTTAATGAAAATGCAACTTCGAATATAATTATAACGATCACAACGGTTTCTTGACGATACTATCTTATATATCCTTAAAATAGTAACATTTGATTGATTCGATTATTATTAAAACGTACGCGTATAATAAATCACTTATTCGATTTCATTAATATTATAAATATTTACAACAACATTTTCGGGGCTTCTCTCCATCAGGCTTCCGCATTATTTGTTATAGTTTGAGAAAGAATATATTATTTTCTAACTATTCTATTAAATTTAAATAATAATGTTTATATGTTTATTTTTATATTTTGTTTAATTTCTTAGTGACTTAGTAGTTCTGTATAACTTGAGAAAAATCTGTATTTAAGAAAATAAAAAATGTTACAATAAAACCAAACAAATAAATTTTACATTTTGTAAAAAGGCATAAAAAATAAATTTCGTGTTCAATAAAAATAAATAAGTCTGGGGTAGATTATGCAGGCGTCCATCTTTTTCCAACCCTGTCCCGAACTTCTACTCGTCTATATAAATATAAAACTATTTATTAAATATTAATTACTATTATTGGTGTTCTTTTTTGTCCTATTAAAATTTCTACGTTTAAAACTTTGAAATTATTGAGGACGTTGTACTAATTTCTCGAAAGTATTTTTTAATATCACAAATCTCTGTTTATAACTAGTTTTCTATTCTAATCAGTAACATAATATTATTTTAAATGCGATGGATGTTTATCTAATAATCATGTTTGAAAGTCGGGCTAGGTTATTTTTTTTAATAATAGAAGAAAGCCTTAAAGCGTTATAGTATTTTTTCATTTTAGGATTGATGTTTAACGTTTGATAGAATATGCAGAAAAATGATTATAAAAAAATCTTAATTTAATAACAGTGAACATGTATGTGCGATTATTGCCTTTGCATTTTATGTCGATTCATTAAAACTACTATGTAAGAGGCACGACGGCTGCTATTGCATATATTGTATATATGTAAGTATAGTTTTAATGGACTATAATATAATCTTATTTTGAAGGAAAACAATACTACATTTCCTATTCGATTCTATTTAATCATTAAAAAATTGAATACTCATATAAAGCTCGCCGCTTATCATTACATTGTCGTAGTCATCACGCGGAAAGCTCAATAAGCAGTACTGGTCATAATTATTAAATTCAATAACATTCAATTTATTACGATAATTATCTTGGCTCATGTAATTATACTAAACAAAGAGCATATATTCGTTTATTAACAACTTTAAAATAATATTTATAAATTTTACATTGATTTTGTATTTGATTCGAAATTATTAATAATTATGAATGTTATATTAACTAAAAAAGGTAATCGTTTAAAATGATATTTATACAAATCATATTATATGATTAGTATAATTGTGATTCAAAATAACCCTCAATATAATATTAAAAATCATATTTTATTATAAAGGTGTAACGATTGTTGAAGCCTCCGTGACTTATTTACATGCTAAATATATTTTTCGTTATCGTAATATCATATTGTTGTGAGCGGTATATTCTAATATCTCGAGTCTAATTACGTGGCCAATAGTTCGATTCACAACTCTTATGATAAAGCTTTATCAAGCTCTTAAAAATCGAATGTTGTTAATTCGTAACTATCCTAATTAAGCTTAAATTAATTCATCACTTAAGAATACGAATCGAAATGGACAAATTAATTTTTATGAAAAAAATAAGCCATAAAAAAGAATAAAAATTATAATATCTTATCACTAATACAAAAATTTCATAATTATTAACATTATATAACAATTTACACTTATACCATAATAGTGACTATAAATTATATGTATAGACTTGTGTCATTTAAAGTAATTAAGCTAAGTAAAGGTACAAAATACAATAAACAATAACAGAAAAGTGTTATATAGACCATAATATAAATTATAGCGGATTTCGAGCACAAACTACATACACATTTTAAACGTCAAAATAAAAAACACAGATTAAAAATTTTAGCACATTAATACAACAGTAGCTTGATATTTAATTTAATTAGACATTTATAGAGGTAGGTATTTGATAAGACACGTACTTTCCCTTTTGATAAAAAAAGCAAAATTGAAGTATTGACTAAATTAATAGTTAATTTGTTTTCGTGACTTTTTAATTTTATTCGACAGTTATTATCTGAATTCAGTTTTAATAAATATATCAAACATTTTTTTCTAAATACGTCACTTGCATACAAACTTTTTGATAAATCAATTAAAAGTTGTTACAGTATTCAAAATAATTTTGAACGTCTAAAAACTGTAGTATTCACATATCTATATATTTATTTTTAGGGAATGTTTTTGTTGTTTACTTGCCTGACACAGCGTCATTAGATGGGAGGATCGGGTATATTATATCTAATTAATTGAGGCACGATCGTTACTACTTAAGTTTTATATGTAATAGAACGATATATTCTTAAATACTAAATAACGATTCGTCATTTATATAGAAACAGAAATGGTATAATTATCTATAACGTTTGATATGTTTTTTTATTGCTGTGACATTAATTATTCGCTATAATTTGCAACTATAAGTGGTCATGCCTAGCGATTTTCTTCGTAGCATAGCGTTGCAGCTTCAGACATTCAGTAGCATGCATATTATGATAGCAACATCATGTCCACAAACCTTTATTCAATTTTTCAAATGTCTAATGTCAAATAAAATAATTTCTATAGGAAAAATATTCATAAGCACAACGTTCTATTATTTGTAAATCTCGGATTGCTAAAGTACATCGATTTAGATTTCAATAGCCAGTAGATTGTTGCGTTCATTTGACATTCGACATATATTTTCTGTAATAGCCTCACCGTTTGTGCATCGATTCCACCGGGTCTATATAACACTGAGCGTTACAGGCAACGTGGGAGCTGCACATTCAGCCACCAGAGTCAAATTCCCCCATCTTAATACCAAACATCCTCCCGTCGGAAAGATGAAGTACGACATTCAATACGATAATCACGTACACACATGCAACACACATCTATACTTTTTTTTTTTCACAATCATGCATTGACTAACCGTCGCGACACTGGCGAATCGAGCATTTCGAAATTGTGTTCAAAATATATACACAAATTTTTAAAATAAGACATTTAGTAGTAGACGAAAACACTGAATACACAAGTGAAATGTGTAGTATGAATGTATAATGTTCTTGAAGTATGTATGGAATTTCTAAACACATAAATGCAAAAATAAAACAAGAAAGCCAACGTGCATGTTTTAGCGAAACAGTGCGACAGGAACACGGAAAGTGCGGTATAGATTGCTTATAAATAAATTAATAATAATTTGGGACAATCTATATACATACATATAATAATGTACGTATTAATAATCATATAACATTGGGTATATTCTATAAGCTAGAAGAGAGATAACATAAAAATAGGTTCCTCTGTGTGATGCTTACGTATTTTATGTAACAATGTGTAACAATAATATCAAAGAGTAACAAGTTCTCGTATTTATTATTGTACGATTTCACTCTTTCTTTACTTTATTAATACAATATTTATAATAATATAACGAGAAAATAAATACGAACGTGAGTGTATCAACGGTTATTATAAAGTATTTCATTCTTATCTATCTAAAAAGACAAAATAGTGAAAAAGGTATGATTTGTGGCGTAGTAATAATTTACTTATTATTATTATAAATCTATTACATAGAAATATATTACGTTAGACCCACAGCCAATTGCGTCGTGTTCGCACGATTGCGTTTATTGTTATATGTAATCTTAATTTAAATATTTCGCTTTTTATTGTGTGTCGCAAGTGGTCTAATAAATAATTCTAGATCGTACTGTCCATCTTAAAATAAAAAACGTTGCAATCCATTTAATAATCGCAATGAATGCGTATTATTGAATACATTGACAACAGTGTCGGTAATGGCGCCATCGATACATATGGCGCCCAGGTCAAGCACTGAAAGCAGATGCATATCTTTGTTCCTAATATTTTTTAGAGATTTTATTCTCTTTATACTTTTAGGCCAAATACACTTTGACACTTTTGTTTTAATAATTTTTTACGAGGTAATTTTTTGAAATTGACTATAATTGAAGAGAGTTAAGGAAGTATTAAACGTTATTTAGTCTTAATTTAATAGGTGGTTGAAGTATTTAATGGTTTTTAAGTCTATAGATAGGGTGATTTAATTTTCATTATCTTTAAATGGAATAGAAGTATTCATATCAATTAGAAAAAGGGTAACATCGAAGCTGGCTATTAGCGTCATACAACTAGAATATATAAAGATAGCATAGATCAGCATCTGACATTCCAGTACTTGTCCAGCCGACGGCGGCGACGAGTTTGTTTCAAGACGTTTTTCTTAAAACAAGAGGAAGCTGACCCTGGTCCGGCGCGCGTCGCCTTTGCCGCGCCGGCCCATGCCGTACTGTCACATGGCTGTGTCGGACGTGCTCCCCCCCGGCTTCGCATCGCCGCTACCTCCACCCGCTGCTTCCTCATCGCGAGAACTTCCACGGCCAGCCCCAGCAGCCGAGAGGCCCGTGAAGTCCAATTTGTACTGCATGAAAATATATATTTCAGTCATTCGTTGGTATCATGTTTATACATAGGAGGCTTAGCGGCTCGATAATAAAACGCTAATATTTATAATATTATTTAATGAAAAAACTGTGATCATGTTAAAAATTATTGTAATTTTTCTTTCTTGCGTAATTTTACTTAGAACATATCTGTTTAAATTATGTACTTATATAAATATATATGTATCTCTTGTTATTAAAATAAAGTTTGCGTTTTATTAAAGACACCATAGCCGGACCGATGCCTACGACACCGCTACGGCACCCATTGAAATGACAATAAACACCATGCACGCGTATATTTCTTTTCATTAATTAACAACTATTTTTATAACCAATAATTGTGGATCACATTTTTCAATGGCAGCGCCAGTTTATGGGCTGGTATTACTAGCGGTCAATTTCATAAAAGATATAGCGTATGACTTAAAGTTATAAAATGTCAAATTGGCAGTTTATAAACTTTAAGTGAAATGATTAGTCACACATATTCTAAACTAATATAGTAAACTTTTATTTGCAACATCACATAAACAACATCCAGTATTAACTATCATATACACCATCAACATTTCTACACTAAACTCCAATAATATCACGACTTAAACACATTTATGTTAATGTACGTTACGCAAAGAGGTTAAAAACTTTGTAAACGCCAAAGCCAACAACTTCAATCCACACAAATACCTACTTTATCCATTTAAAACACTATTTTCACTCTTAAATGTGGATGCTTTTCGTAAATTTGGCTTCCAATGCATAGGAACTCTCTCGGGCATACAGAGGGAGTACTGAAATTACGAAATAAAAAGTAACTTAAAAGGGACCAGAAATAAAACGAGAAGCTAAAAAAATAGTAATGGTCTGTAGGATTTGTCTCGTCGCTGGGGGGTGAGAAGATATTTTATGGTTGTCAATTTCTTTTAATCATGAATGTATGTACTGTTTTTTAAACTTTAACTAGCTTTCTAGCATACTTTCTTCATGATTATAACCAGAAAAACTGCAAAGAAATATTCTCTAAAAACAATCTGTTTTACTATATAAAATTCTCAAGAACAATTACACAATGCATGCTTAAGTGACTACATACACAGGTACACACAGAGTTACATGAATATTGAGGTTTTTGATAGTGCAAGACTGAGACAGACCGAATCGCCCCCTGTATTTGTTGAGGTTTTGTTTATCGCTTTGTCCAACGGTATAAGACCCTGAGTGTTGGAAACCACCCAGAGTAAGGCGATAGGAAAACAGAAATAAAAATCAATATAACATACAGTAAATAAAATGGGAATTTAATAAATTAAAGAGTTCTATTACTATACCAATCTAATTAAACTATTTGCTAAGAAGATTTATTCTTGTTAAAATCTATATCACAGATTTCTTATTTCATAAAAATAACATTATATTCAGTTACAAGTAATTGTGACAAGAATAAACCTGTGGTCGTTAATTACACTTTTGACCCCCGCAAGTCTAACAATCACGAACGAAATATAATCTTTAAAGTACTTAACGGGTGCAACACTCTGGTGCCTTTTAATCACTCCCACACTCTTCTCCCACGGCAAAGGTACCTAAGGAACATTACGTTCCGATGCACTAAAATCTTTATATTTCCTATAAAATTGTCTATACTTTTATTATGTGCCATGTGTTGCTCGATAAGTTTGTAATTATTCACACAAAACAAAAACTTATTATAGTTAGAGGTTACCTTATTTGCGCAGTCGAAGCACGTAGTGACGACTTTGCTTATTACGTTCATAAGATGCTTCGTTTCTTGTATGACGTTGTCGACTTTGCTAAACGTAGCCGCTCTACCAACCGTAGGCTCTTTCACTGTAAACTGTAGCTGTTGAACGTACGTTGGAACTTTGTCTAAATGTTCTAATAATTCTTTCTTTATTGTTCCGGCGGGCACCTTAATGTAAAAAGTTATTAAAATAACAATCTAATTTTTTTTCAATGATATTTCTTGGAGAAAAATAATACCTGATAGGAAAATTGCCGAACGATTTTATATAATCTATTGGCTTCTTCCGCAAAGTATTCAGCTTGTGTGAAGAGGTCTTGTGTAGTGTTGAGGCGACCTTCACCTTTAGTGAACTGGTACATAGCGAAGGCCATGGAAGACATATTCTTTGCCCTAAAAAAGAAAAAAGAAACTACTCGATAGACGAATATAAGATACATACATAAAATGCGAGCGAATTTTCTCAATAAAAGTAAACCTCTTCACGATATCGTTGTTTTCGTCGGCACCCTGCCATTTTTCCGTCTCCGCGTCCATCTCCGACGACATCATTTTCATTTCTAAGCCAGACTTGGCAATCTTTGCTTGTTCGTCGGAATCTAATCGCACGGCTTTTAATGGTTTACTTGTTGTGCCATGTTTCTGTGAAAATATAATAAGAATGATATATATCGATAACTCTATATATTTTGTATAAATAGTTTAATAAAATAATTTTTTGAATCAAAATCGTGATCATTAGATAAATGTACCCGTATAAATGTATTAATATAACTGTAATATATTAAACGTATATATGTAATATCGATGAATAATTACCCCAGGCCTCGGCAGACTGCTATATTGTTGTTTATCAGGCCTTTCATCGGTCAAGTCAAGTAGCTCCTTCGCGAGGCGTGCTGCGTCAGCGAGTAGCCACGCCCACATGTCTACAAACACATCGAGGTTCTCCCGCGCCGCCGCACTGCTCGGGTGCGCTGCTAACGTCCGTGCCGCCGTCACCACTTGCGGCCCGTATATTCGCAAGTTTATCTCGGCGAACTTTGCGCTAACTTGTAACGTTTCTGACATTGCTATGTGTCTGAGCAATTTGCAAACCTGTAGTTAATCACACTTTTAATACGAAAAAGTATTTTAGATAACACGTTATGAAATATAACCTGCCTCAATTATGTGATCTAACTGCTCGTGCAGTCGGCTGGCTAAATTGTGCAGTCTCTCAGATTCTCTCTCACCACAGGAACTAGCTAGAAAGTGTATAAACGAAACGCATTATTGAGGTTAAATAGGAGTAGTTTGTATGCTTATATATTAATCTACCTATATGTGCAAGGTCGGAGGCTAGCTTTCTAGCTTGATCCGCAAGGGGCGATAAATCTCGTGCTTGTTCTCTTGCTGCAGCCACGAGGGCGCGTTCGAGTTCGGAAGCTGCACTTGTGGCTCCCGTACACGCACTTTCTAGAGCAGCTCCACTACCTCCTTGTTCTTCCTAAAAGTTAAATAATTATTTTTAAATAAATTAATTGTATAAATGTATTACAATTTCGAAGTAAAAAAATAAGCTATACGAATAGTACCGATTTGATTAAAATACAAAACAAACAAATATCCTCACTAATGACACAGCGACAGCGACTAATCTTTCCAATTCGTATGCTATTCTCTCGGCGAGCGCGAGTATCCTTTGTCTGTGTTCATGTGAGGTATATGCAGAGTCTGTGAAGTCATGCGTTCTCTCGACGAGTGCTCTGAGCGTGGAAGCCAGCGCCCTTCTTCTCCCTGCATCTGCGCCGCCTCGGGCTCTTGCTGTCCTTACTTGCGTTGACAAACCACGTAGTGCTCCTAACGCCGTCCCCGCCTCCCATTGTGCAGCCTGGAGATTAGTTTACATTTGCATCATCGTATATTAATTACATTGTTAAACTTTTGGTGTTAATAAAGTGGAATGAACATTATAATAAATACAAAATCTAGCATAAACCTGATAAAATATACTGTTACGTGTTAATACAAACCATCCACATTATCTAGTCCACCCCTTTATGAAATGATTCTTTTATCTTTATATCTGTGAGTTGATATAAAATGGTGTCAAATATGTTAAGTATTCAAAGGCTAATAAGTTGTACGGTTGCTGTCGTGTCAATTAGCTGCAGAAGAAGCTTGTTGCATATTATGTACTGTGTTAGTCGACGTGGTCACATTATTTACGCAATAACTAATTTGAAGCAGAACTACTTTACCCTAGGCGAGTTCAGCGTGATTCTTAGCAAAATTCTTGCATAATGTTGTTGCGTAATACTTAAATATATTAAATTTTGATTTTTCTAATTGATGTCATGTATTAAAAATTTTGAAGCATAGGTGCTGAAAATATAAAGTTATCCTTTCTCATACTAATTATTTATTTTGCAATACTTTTTTATTTATTTTTACAGAAGTGTTCCTTCGAGTATGAGAAAAAATATATAAATTAAAACTAATGCATAAAAAGTTTTAGTTAGTCTTTAAAGGAAGCATAGTTGAAGAGCTATAAAATGCATTGTATATACGTAAATATAAGTATATAATGCTTTAAAAGGAAAAGGCACTCGTCTACCTACATTTAATTTATGTACCTGCTCGTGACTATCCGAAAAAGGTTGCAACTACAAGAGAAATAAAAATTGTGTTTAAGTTTAGAAAGTTGAAAATGGAAGAGGGTAAACAAAAAAAAAACTTTAGGATTACAGGAGAGGTTGTTACAAGAATTTATATATCTTTTATAGCTATACTTACGTTAAAAATTCCCTTCTTTCCTTATACATTGTTTGTAGAGTCGTTTACAAAAGAAATTGAAAATTTATATAATAATATATAACAAGCAAAAAGAAAAAAAGGTACGACAGAATTAAAAATATCAGTCATAAGAAAAGGCTAAGATTTTTAATTAAAGATTTACATTAAACTTTGAAAATAATAAAACATTTCTCATAAAAAGTTTACGAGAATTCGTTACGAAACATTGTAACTTGAATATTTTAGGTCAGTCCTGGGGCTGCCCATCGCGATACTATGAAGATCTTAATAATGATCTCACAAAAACGTCGGAAGCAGGAAGTTTATTTATCAGACTGACAAAATTTTCGTAAACAACACGCAATTCAATCATAAGAAACATTTTTTTTCAAATAATTTTTTTTATCATATAAATATGTTTTTAATTTATTGATTTTAAATAATTGTTATTATTTTGATTGGTTGCTTATATTTAAAAATAAATGTGTAAAGCCTGCCCGCCTGTAAAGCCCTGTACTTGTAATTTATTTGTATATCAATATACAATTGATATTGCTTAATGGATTTTTTTTATAAATATTATTTATTAATGTTCAAGTATGAACTATTTAAACTTCCGTATGGTTCATACATTTATAACTTATGGATGTTTCCGGTTTAGAAACAGAGACCGTAGATTTTTAGAGAAATATTTAAATGATAATATATATTTTTTTATTTTTACATTCTGTATAGTCTACATATATGTATATTTTTAAATTGGTTACGCAATCGTTGTATACCGAAATAAATTTTTAACAAGCAGAAGTGGTTTTGTGATATTTTAAAACAATATGCACTTGAAATTCGTTTGTGACCTACCGTAATTTATTTTCATTTAAAATAAAAATCCGCTAGTATATTATTATTATCTATATAAATATATCGACACTACTACAGATACACAGGTTTGCGTATTTTTTTTTGTAATATTCTTTAATAACAAAATAACTTTGGTTAATTTTCATGAATACCTTTCACGCTCGTATTACGACGTAATTAACTTAGCGTGCTTGTAATCTTTGCATACTCATTAGTAGTAAGCCAATGAACTTCGTCGTAAGGGTGGAAGCCGAATAGGTATTACTTTAATACTTGCACTAATTAGGCGGGAATTCCGTATTTTGATATGTAAATAATTTTATAATATAAAGCATCATAAAGTTAATAAAATATGACTTATTAGCCCAGCAGTGGGATATCATTATTCTGGGATAAGTTTACGAGTTACAATGTTTTAATTCTTACGACCAAGAATCTTACTAGTGCAAATTATGTTAAAGAAAACATTTAATTTTTGTGTTTAAGTAGCCAAGTTAAGAATATTCATTTACAATCTAAGAGTTAACAGTAAAATGCGTATAAATGTAAATTTTGAGTTTAATTTTTTTCGAGATTTAAGATATAAAAATATACATATTGCCTTTAGTTCGCCATTGGCCATTGTTCTTGTATTGACGTATATTTCTAGAATAACCTATCCTTTAGGATCTAGAATATAAATATCCTTATGTTCTCATTAAGTCTTTTGCGTTTCAATCACATTTTCTCTTTTATAACTAATACCATGAAAATCCCTACAAGAGTACTCTTAAATTATTTTAAAATAAATCTAAAACAGTATGTATTATTCCTAACCGCATGTATTTAAGCTCGTAATGCATTGTCCTTTGAATATGAATGTTGAATACGTCTCATTTGCATTTGTCGTGAATGTTACAATGGTTTAATACAAATGTGTGTATAGATATAGTATGTGTACTTTTCACCGATATCTTACATTTTCTTGGGAGAATTATTATCTCTGTCATATAAAATAATGTTAATAAATATATATTATTTAATTGGCTATGAGCCAATCCTGAATAAAATTTCGGAGATATTATTAACTATGATTTATTACCGGACAACCTGGTTTATATTTTTTAGGAGTTCAAGAGGTATAAGAGATGCCTCTCTTATTAAAAACTTTTTTTATTATGAAATGTCCAGTTGAATCAGTATAATATTAATCGGTGTTACAGAATGAGGTGAATGGTGAGTAAGAATATAATATCGGACCTCATGAGAGTGCTCCTCGTGGCCAGGCAGGCCGTCGCGCACCACGTAGTGTATGAGGTCCATCGCCCGCCGCATTTGACAGAAGACAGTGTCCCTGTTTTCTCGTGCGGAAGCACTGCCGGGATGCCGCATACACGTCTGGACAACATTTCAAAACAGGAGGTCCTAAATTCGGTTGATTATTTGTGTATCCTACGCGATTTGGAAACTGATTGATTTGTGCAATTACTACTAGTAACATAAAATAGTTTAGCATTTGGACAAGACTAAGTTGAAAGGACAAAATATGAAATAACTAAAATTTTACTGTATATTTGTAAATTTACCTTAATAATATTCTATATTTAATAATAATCGTTCAAGCTGTACGTTGTTCACGTTCTGTCGGTAAATTTGTGAAAACCGTAAAAACGGTTAAGTATGCCGTCTTCGTGCGAAATTTCTTGTTACGGAAATAGCTTTATCGGTTCGATATAGAATGGAAACATGAACTACGTAAACAGGAACCGTATAAAATCCGGTTTTACGTACAATATAACAGTTTTGTTTGTATACTTTAACGCGATTGAGATTGCTAACTCGATAGTCAATATTTTTGATTAGTATGTGAGTTAATAACCATTGGACTATTAACAATAACATTTAGGAAAATACGCCTACCTAAATGTTAAACAAAGAACAGCTTAGACGATTTCATGTATGCTTTCAACTTAAAATAAAAAAAAAACTTATTTTACTTCTATTTTCATACTTAGGTATGAAAATATTTAAGAATTGAAATAAATAAATCTAATTGAGAATCACTATATTTTATAACATCGTCAAAATTAAAATGATTTTCATAGTGCCTACGTTTATCTAAGTTACAAATTTCTACAAAGGAAGAAAAATAAATTTATCTTTAAACAATAATTTACCTTTATGGATGTTATTTGATGTATTTCTAAGAATACATTTTTTCCAGTAGATTAGATAATATTCTTAAAAAATACGATTTTTACAAGATTTGTAAATTCCATAGCAATTTCTCTAACACAGTATTAACGAAACGGACTACATATTAATCTATTATTGATAATATTTTATAGTTCTCTCTTCTCTATCTAAGAAAATTACATAAGGAATAACAGCTACATTTAGTATTTTCGTTTTGTGCATCGTGAACTGCCGCTTTTAATGCTAACTTTTGATTAAGCTCAATTGTTTCAGACGAATTGTTTTTCAATAGACAGACGATAAATGACATCGTCTGTATATTGAAAACAATAGAGGGTATATGTATATCGCTGCTACCTTTAACTTTCGTATCGTGTTCATTGATCATTCAAATCCACACATCACTGCCTTGGTGACAAAAAAGTCATAGACATCTTGATTCAACGTCAAAATTTTACTTTGTTTATGGTAACAAATTCGCTGGTTCGGAAAAAATATAGACATGATTGATATATTAGTCTGAAGTAAAAATTTTATTGGCATTTTTGTACTCAAATCGCAAAAAGTATTTTATGATTATTATATGTGCACAATAAATGCACTAGCATTAAATTACTTTTCAAATGCAATTATAGACTAAAATATCTTGGAATTTTAATTGCAAGCAATTTTCAAAGTGGTTTCGGGTAATATACAGACTTTTACTGAAATGAAATCCAGTTTTGGCGATAAAACCGAAGAGTAATAGCGGTCTATAAACCGCGTCACAAACAAAGTGCGGTACGGAATTGGCGCAAAACCTGCATAAAAGATGGGCAAGGGTCTAAGTCGGACCTAATTTTCTCTTACTCTCCTATATGAAAGTTATGTTCATCTCTTCCTGTAAATAAGTATTTATTGAAAAATGTAAAAAGTTTTTGACGTTTTTTTTTATCGAAACATTTCAATACCTACTTGATTTTCATTAATGCTCGATATAGAATGTTTTATTACCACCAATACCTTAGATGAGGTTAGGAGCATTAGTGTTGATCTTTCTAGTACGTTTCTCGCAGCGGCTACTTGCGCTCTTCTTCTCTCATCCCGTAAGTCTGCTCTTCTTTCTGCTGTTAATCTTGCAAGCTCCACCATTCCACCTCCAAACTCCGTGAAGGCACGTACAAACTCAGCAAAGTTGGACACCGACTCTAAACGATCCAACGATCGCGCCACCTGCCCCCATATAATACAACTACTAAGTTAGTAGAAAAGATTGTTTGCTTGTTATTGAATTATATGAATTTTCTCGGTGCTTTGTATAAGTAGTATTCACCGTAATTAATGATAATAAAAAATACGTGAAGTAAGAATCGCGATTATAATGTAAGTTTTCTCATTATAGTAGTACGATTTACGAGTATCCGAAGAGTTAATTAGACTGTTTTAATTTAGCGTATTTTACCTTGTCTTTGGCGAGGAGAAGTTGTCGTACGACCACCATGTCTGCTAATAAGAGTACCCTTGTGACTGAAGCTAGTAGTGCGCGCGCCGCCGATACCATGCCAGTACCATCAGCCCCTGCACAAACTCGTTCTATTGCTCGACCTGTAGAGTAAAATATAATGATAAGTTGTACAAATATATTAGAAGTTGTGTCAAACGTTTTAAATATATAATAAGTTTTTACAAACTGTTTCTAAAACCTCCAATATTATTTTATACCTATTCGTAGTCTAACACATTTTGTATTATAGTCAATAGAAAAAAGAATTATTATCTGATATATGATAATAATTCTTTTATCGAGAGGATTTTTCTTAAACGTGGTGTCAAGGGATGGGAATGCAGGAAAGAAACGGCTTGAGTACTAAAATTGAATGAAACTAAATAAAAGAAAGAAAGATAACGAAAGATAACGCGATTTTGTTACATAAGAATGTATTTCCTCAATGAAGCCGGGATAATGCCGAAAACAGCAACACTAAGTATAAAACCGTTGAGATTAAATAGCAAATTTGGATAACAACGAATGAAGATAAGTTCCTATTTAAATATAAAAAAGTTAGGAATTAAATTCCGCTTTGTTTTCTTTCAAGCAACTTTTTAAATATTTTTTTAAATTTATTTAATTTAAGCAAAACTATAATTATTTTCAAAACAGCTACAATCCAAGTTGTCTGTCGTGATAAATTAATTAAGAAGCTTAATTAATAGACATTTGCCGGAAGGTTCGGTTCTGTGATTTAATTAATGAAATAACACCCTTGTAATTTATTGCAGTGTCTTGGTAACAAAGACGGTGAAATAACTTTTCGTTATTAAATTCCTCCAGCGGGCATCACGCGTGACTGTAAATTTTGGTCCTCTTTATAAATTCTTGAATGGTGCTTAAATCGTTATTCTTGCCATAATTTTGTACAAAGACAGAATAGAAATGAAAGTTTCGAAATTTCACTCTATTCATTACTTATTCTTCAAGCGAAATAAAGATATGAATCATACTTTTAAAGTTCGTGCTTTCTGTCAAAATAAAGTTATAAGAACTTCAGTTCTACAAAATTTTAAAAGAGCAAATTGTGTTTCTTAGTCGTTTTATTGAAAAAACTATTTTTATTATAGTTGGAAGTAAATAAGTTCTTTTATAATATATATAGGAAATCAAAAATACCTAAACCATAGAAATGTTTGATTCAGTGGATTATTCGATGCGGATATCACGCACGTATCACTGAAAACGATTGTTTGTTTGTGGCAAGATATTACCCAATCGGACTCATATGTGCATTGGCTCAATCGCTTTGTGTGATTGGTATTAGAAACAATTCTCATGATTGCAGACACAAACGTCATTTTTTAAAAAAGAGGTTCTATATTTTTGAGTTTCTATATATTCTACTCTAATAATAATTAATTTAATTCAAATACGATGTAAAAATTTAGGCTTTAATAAAGGAATTTAGAAAATTCTTATAATATTAGCCGCGTATGTTAACGTAGTTTACGTGTGAAACTTTATCTTTTTAACGATACATTTTTATGGTCTTTTAAAATCAATGGAGTAAGAATCGTTGTCGCAAAACCTGTAGAATCATTTCCAGCTGATTGGAGCAGCAATCGCGCTTAAACGAGATTAATAAAGGGGATCGAAATGTGGCTTCGTGAGATTTACGTGGGTACCCCCTACTTAAAATAAGGATGTCGACACTTGCCGCCCTAAGCCCGCTTAAATCCAATTTAGCTTTGACTATTCGTTATACGATTCAAAACGCGAAGGTAAATCCGTTTAAATAGCAATTTACATCTTTCACATAAATATTTGATTTGAATAATTAAGCACGTTTACATTAATATTGAAACTATAAAGGAAATTAAAGCACAAACATATTTAACAAATTCGAAATTCATTATACAATACCTTTAATTATTTATTTTTTATATAATAAGTAGCTTATTGCTAATAATAGGCGAACATGTATTTATATATCAGAAGGAAATTATAAGATTCATTATTGTGAAATATTTTATATTTACGGTGGAAAAATAAATAATGATGTAAGTCGTCTATATGTATGCATCTATAAAGCATTGTTCTAAAGTACGTTAGTTTAACGACTACTTGACATTAAGAGTCTATGGTTAGCTAACCAACGTCAGTGGAGCTTTCAGGTTTGTTGGCTTTAAAAGCGACGCGTCATGATTAAACGTCCCTTTGCTGTTTTACTAGCGATTGAGGACTACTTCCTATAGTGGCGTTTTATTTAATGCTAGTAGACTTTGTTCTACTAAATGGGATTAAACTGAGGACTTTTATAAAACCGTAGTGAGACATTTTTAACATATTAAAAAGATTTCACGAAATAAGAACTAGTTTTTGGAATGTTTTTATATTTTTCAGAATACAACGGAATTTTTATAGTGCTGTTAAACGTTTTGCACATTATTTTGAGTCAAACACTTATATTACATGCACGGGGAAAGGTGGTGTAATTAAAAATAAATGAAGAATAAAAAATGATGCCACGTGGACTACAAACAAATAGTAACAAAAAAATAGTAATTTTCTTATGTTATTATCAAAATGACATTTTGTGTCACATATAATCAAGAGTTTATCAATTTATGAGTCCGCGTACATTGTACCATTAGAGTTTTAATCCGTTCTTGGGTCGCCTATCTACATACAAATATAAGGTAATACAATTTCTTCCATATAAGATATTCGATCTGGATGATCTCATTTTCGTGAAAATTTTAATCCCGTTGATCTCATACAAACCTTCTCCGGACGATATCGAACACAAAAGAAAAAATTATCCTATTTGGTGTAGTCGTTTAGAAGTTATGCGCATATTAACATTTCGGTGATTCATTTTTATATAAATATTAAATATGTATATGGATAAGTTGGCATAAATAATATTTATTAAATTGAAGGGAGCAAAGAAGCTTAAATTTTGCATGTTCATTAAGAGTATATAAAAGTCTATTTATAAAAAAAATACAGTCGAATTAAGCACCTCCTTCTTTTTTCGAAGTCGGTCAATTAACACCAGAGAGGGTAGGGGAGAAGCTGAAAACCAGCGCTGTCTTGTGGCAGCATCAGCTGAGCTTCTTCCCTTTGTCTTATCTATCGTTTAACTTAATTTTTAATATATATTTTTTTTCTTTTTAATTATTTTTGGTTTTTGTAACTTTGACAATAAATAATTTTTCTTTCTTTCTTCTTCTTCTAATGCTATTACAAAATAGACACGAGTTTCGAACCATCTCTTAGTGGATTAAGCACCACGAATCCCGTGGGATATGTTTCGGATATACTTACCTTTACCTACAATATTAAAGAAAAGCTTGATATTTTTATAAGATGTTATAATGGCTACAAGTGTAGCGTTATATTTGAAAAAAGGTATTAAATAGATTTAATTTGTGATTAACTAACTACTAACAGTGTGAATTACTTACAGGACTATTATGAGTAATGAATAATATAGTTTCTGTTTTGATTGACGATGTTGTAGCACAACGGTAGCAACCCTGCGTTGAGCCTCACAGGTCGCGGGTTCGATTCCCAGACATATATTTGTATACTCCATACAGACATATTTTCCCGGGTGGCTCTGACTGTAATTGTTGTTTCCGGATCCTCAGCACAAGAATAATATCCCAGTGTAGCGTTTATTTATGTTTGTTAAACAATAAGCCTGAGAAGGTATTTTATTCATATTTTTATTGAGTTAAGGCAACAAAATTGCTTTCTCGTTATTGGACTTTTACTGTAACTCTCGAGCGCACCGTTTAGTCCGGCTTTTGCTAAGTTCATGAACTTTTAAAATACTAACGACGAGTATGAGTTCAGTTAAGCTGAGATAAGTATTGAATAGGTCTTAATGCGAGATTTAAAAGTTCTATACAGGCTATTATTTTTTTAATTCATTTAACTTTTGATCGTCAAATTCCATGCCATTGAAAATAGTAAAATTAAATGAAGTGAATGCAGCAAATTGTGATTATTATTTAAGCTTCAAAATCTCTTAAACAATTACATTTTACTATTAGTTAGAGTATTCATATTTTATAACAAAATGCTGTTTGGGTAAAAATGTACATAAGTGGGTTGGTAAGATATTATGCTAATGATGGTATTAATGTAAAAAGTTATAAATAAACAAAGTGAAATCAATAATTCTATATTCCGTGTAAAACGACAGATAGCGTGCCCTGATACTGTCAGGCGATGTTAACACTAACTTACATTAGTTATTAAACGTATATTATATAGGTTTTATGTTTCAGCAGAATGTTGTTTTATTTGTTATGAAGTAAATGTAGCAGATATATTATGGTCATAAATAAATCAATGGTAAATAGCGCGATAACAACATGCTCCACGGTTTAATGCAGCGTAACCTGGTTGCCGTTCCTGTGAAAATTATGGACACAATGAACAAGGTTAAAGGCAAATAGATATAGCTAATCGAATGCGCGGATTAACTGATAATAGTGAGGGTTGACATTGGATCACTTTCTGTTGCTTGATTGTGCCGCAGTCTACGTCATTAATTATTTGCTGCAGTGCGCTGCAGATAGCCATTACCGAATGATGATATGTCTATATGTCACATCAAATCTTTCTTGTTACTCCATTGGTTTGATATTTCTTTGCAATTTTCATTTTTTTTTAATATCGATTATAAACAAAGTTCATTCGCCCAACGTTAATATTTTCATTCTAAATGGTACAGTAAACATTTTATCTACCATAATATATAAAAAATATAATCATTGTCAATCGTCTTTGACCAATTCCAAAATCTAATTTCCCGATCGTTTGAACGTTTGTTTTGTCTGATGTAACGTAATATGTTTCTCTTTTGTTGAATATGTCGTGGCTGCTCAATATATATTCTGTAACGATCTAATCAAAGATTTCGGAGGTATACAAAGTATCTCTTCCGAGTAAAATAATCCGCGTTCACTGGTTCCAAATTGTTTTTGCGTACCTACTTTGACTACTCTTCGACTTTGATTGATCTTCGGTAGTTGGTACATATTTTACTCTATAA
>JAOPTZ010000002.1:1181548-1194452 GCA_027564475.1 Doxocopa laurentia | reverse complement strand
ATATTACAAGTGCGGCCCGCGTTTAGTTTATTTTGCCACTGAGTGGCCCTTGCCTGTTAAAAGGTTGCCGACCGCTGCTTTAGAAGTATGCATAGTTTGTACGACTTGTTTATGCACATAACTTTTTTTAAAAAACCGAGGAACTAGGCTTGCATAAAATGATTTGTTTACGCCCAAGATTGCAGTTGTCCTGCCAGTCTGTAATAAAAGGAAAAGTTCTTTTCTTAAACGTTTGCATGACGTATCGGTTCGGAAAAACCGCTGGAGACAGCTGATTCCATAGAGCATTGTATAAGGTAAAAAAGGATTTAGAAATCCCGTTGTTGTTTATTATCAAACATCGAAACTGTGTGTATAAAATATAAAATTTACGTTTAATTAAAAAAAAATCCGATAAGTTATAGACTGTTGATAAAATCACCTAAGCTCTAAAACAAAAAATCACAAGAAAACAAAGTATGTATGTATGTTGCGTTGACTTGAATCATTTTTATTTCAGTAATGTTGATTTTTAATTTCAATAAATACAATTTAGACGTATAAGCTTTCAACTGAAGATAAACCTAAATAATTTAATACAGGCATTAAGGTAATAAATATAGAACTCAGAATTTATTCCTATTTTGATACCGGTTAAAATGCTTGCGATCAGTATCATCATAGTTTTTCACGACGTTAATTATTCTCAGTCATAGATTAATGATCGTTGGTTGCGGTTGCAGCGGAGACCAAACCTTAATCTGTCAGTCGTGTCTGGGTTGTCGACTTCTTCCGACTGTGGATAATCCAAAATAAATTAAGATTTTACTAATATAAAGACAAGTAGACATAGTTAAGTAAGTATATAAAGCTGAAACAAGAAAATTAGTTATTTCATCTTGTAGTCAATTATTTAATACTTAATTTAATTCCGATAAATACTTAGTTAATTTTTGTGAACGCTCACACAGGGGGATGAATAAGCTACTAAAATTAAATTTACATTTTTTTGTAAATGGATATATTGTATATATAATCGTACACAGTCATATACATTTATTAATGAGGTGAAGTTGCAGAAGAAACTATTCTATAGATAAAAATCGCTCAACGCTCGTAAATGAGAATGTGTGTTACAACGATCAACAATCCTGGCCGGCCACGGGTAGCACTTAAAAGTGCCGTTAAAAGCGGCACCGTTTCAAAAGCTCCATATAAATAACGTAGCTACGACGGCATTTACCGGAGCGACGATATTTTACGATATTCTTTCGTTTCCATTTGCTGATTCAGATACAAATTACAATATAATTTTAAAGAAATTTTGTATGTTTACAAATTGTATTTAATGTGGTTTTGCATAAAATATTTTAAGTTTAAGTGCATTGTTGTACAAGCGTAATTAAGCTTGCTTTAATTTTGAATTAGGGACGTGCACGGGAACAATGTTACGGCGTTGCTTTGTATATTAAACTTTACATAAGTTTCTAAAAGTATACCGTTGTAACTAAATTCGTGTTAGATGCTGAAACAATGCAAAGTTATGTTATTAAGTAAAAACGGTGTTATCGATTTAATACCTTATTTACACAATTCTATCAGCAAACTTACAAGAAAACGATTGTTATGACGGATGTTTAAGCGAGGTTGAAAATAAATGTGAAGCTCAACACAAAAGTGAGCTTGTTTGAGCCAACCTAATGTTTGTTGTCGCTGAAGGGTCGCCGAATGAGTGGATCCCGTAAAAACGCACCCCAAACGGGGTGAAAACTGTCGACGCGCTTGATCTCGGGTGCGGGATCAGTGACGTGAATTAGCGGGTAATATCGACGCTTCCTTAATAGTTTTAATGAGCTATTTTGTACATGGTCGAATTAATTTGTATATCCGAATTTTACTCATTACTACTAAGTCAAATTTCTATAATATTTTAAACTGACTACAGTTACTAATATGAGTAACATTATGAGATATGTAATTTATTTTTATATATGTATATGTAATATATTTTATTTTTATAGTTATATTTTTTCCTGATTGTGTATTGCGATTGAATAATATGGCCGTAACCGGGTCACTGAGTGCAAGTGGCTCACTGCTATTGGAGAGTATTTTAATCGATGGATTCACTCTTTTGGACCTCGATTCCTCTAAATAAGACTGTTCTGTGTATGGAGCATTATCTACCGTTATCCTATAGTAAGGGCTTGTAGAAAATACTAATTTTTTATGTGTCATAACTATCTGTACATAAATAAGCCCGTAAATCGGATGGGAGTAAATTTAATAGAGCTTAACGACAAGAGCTTTAAATGTTTTAGAATTGAACCGATGTTAAAATTAACACGAAGACTTTTATTATGAACCAAATACCGTGGAAAGCTCGAGCGAATCTTAAAAAATGGTTTTGAATGATGTGTAATTGGTTAATTCTTGTGTTAGTATAGTACGTTAACTTCGTACTTATTTTTAAGCAAAATTATCCCGTCTCAGTCTGCCAAATATACTACAATTTTCCAAGAAGAAAAGCTGATTATAATAGAATACGAAACGTGGAGTATTTTAGTGATTCTATTGTGATGAAATTAATTTCCCTATTATATGGTTACGGACGGTACTTATTACAAAAAAAAAAATCAACTGTCTATCACTTTGTTCCGGCTAATTTCCAAAATGTTTGGATGTATTTTGACAGGATTTTCACGGGCGAATTACTAATGTTGTAATCGCTAATGCTAAAATATTACTAATGTTGTAAATAATATCTATGTATTTATATAACGCGAGAGAAGCTGTACATATTTAGCTGACAGATAAGTTGTTTTTATTTTAATATATTACTGTCTTTTTTTTCTGTTGTTTCACACCATTCTATAGATCTAGATATCTGAGAATTGTGTAGATAACTCTTAAAGGTCCCTTACTTTAGTATCTGTGTAAAATTAATTCTATAGAGATAGGTGATGTGAAGTAGTAGGCCTATTTATGTTTGAAAATAATTCTTTTTTAATTTGTCTTCTATTTGTTTTGTTGTTTTATGTAATTTGTACAGTGTTAACTACACTGTTTTAGATTATGAAGATTGTATAGAAATAAATCAATAAAGCTAATATCATATGGTATTAAGGCAATCTATTTTGTAAACAGAATGAGTAGATTTACAGCGTGTGATCCATAAATTGTCTTCGAAGGGACTCTGCAAAATCTGCGTCAGCATGGGTCCCGACAGGGTCCGACTGATTGCTCCATCTATCTACTGGGTCGAGGGATCGCGTATAAAATAACACGCCATAATCGCTATGGATTATCTTGTAAAGGTGCAAAAATATCCTACATAATCTCAATATAATTTTTAAATATTTGGCTATACTTTAAATCACTTTTATTTGAGCATATAATATTGTATATAGTGCTTGCTGCACTATAATAAATTACTTTGAAATGTTGGTGGTATTTAGTCTACAAAAAACGAAATTAGATATTACAATGAATATTTTAAATGTAATGAAATTTTCATTTACATTTCATAGAAATCGTTTAAAGTTTTACGATAAACTATACGAGTGTTATTTTCCTATTAAATAATATTCGAAATAAGTTTTAAACTCCGCATTACAATGCCAGACGGTGGTTTTAAACACAAGCATTTATAAGCCAGTATGAAAGCAAGCAGAAATCGGAACGAGATCCGGTAGGTTTCTATTGCGATACCTCTTACGTTGCTGGGGCTTTTGAAAATCGCTTTCAGTTTAATGTCTGCTTTACTTTGGAGTGCAACGACAATGGGTAATTTTATAGCTCCCGTTCGCATAGAGATGTATCGTCGGTGGCGGGGATTGATTGATTTTTTTTTAAAGACACGACGTACTGTTATATTTTTTTTATTATTCTTTATTTATTCTAAATGATTTTTGGATCTATTTCAGACCATGTCAGAACCGTTGTAACCCAATTATTAATACAAATCTTATCCTTATATATACAGTAAAATTTTCCAAATTAATTCAAATAGTTAAAAACGTCTATATTTATAAAATGAGTATTAGATTAAATTTTGAAGAACTAGTAATAAAAAACCTTTAAAAGGTGAAGAATAAATATAAATACAGTTCTTGAAGATGAAACAAAATAACACGAATATGAAGGATGATGAAAATCGTTACTTAGTTTATTACTTTTTAAAAGTAAGTAAATATAAATATAATTTAAGTAATAATATTAGGTTATCTATTTTGAAACTATCAGTGGTAATAATTATGTAGTCTCGAACGGTGTCTGCATTATATATTGAATATTAAACTAAGTGGAATGTAGAGCTTCAGAGCCAGAATGGATTTCGCAAACTCGAGCGAAACTTAGTAAAATAGTAAAGATAAGAAGCTAAGCATTGTAATAGCTTAGGGGTTCTAGGTTAATATGTTAAAGCTTAAGCAATAACTTTATATAATAGTATTAATAATATTCATTTTATAAGCACCGAAATGTTTATTTAGATTCTTTGGTTTATTGTATTATTAAGTTATAATAAGATTATTGAATTCTTACAATGAATTGCCGAGGTTCGACCTCGCAGGAGGAACCCTTGAGACGGATTCAAATTGTGCCCCGCGAGGGACGTCAAATACCATAACAAGCCGAGCTTACATACTTGGCCCCCGCACCGGCGACGCAGATGCCGCTAAGACCAACAACAAGACACATTACAGAAAAAAAGGTTCAACTGTTTGGGAGATTAGCTGAAACAAGAAGACAGACAGACAGACACAGAAAAAAATATCCCATATACTTTTATATGTTATAGGAAATGTGAATACACAGCAACTTAAATTTCATTTATTGATAGATAAGACTATTCATAATATAAAACTTTTCGTATACAATTTACAATGAATGTAAAAATATTTGTCATGATATAAAATATAATGGTATAATAACTTGTAAAGCATTTATAGTAAGGAGTATTTTTCAATGAAATATTTTTTTTAACACCCAATGGCAATTTCAATGTTTCCCGTTCGTAAAACAGCAGGCCCTCGCCTGAGGAGAGACGCGCTTGCCGGGGCGCCCGTGACTGGTGCTGACTTCTTTCCGTTTCCTTTCGCAGTTTATTGTCTGATCACGTCCCTGCTTGTCAGAAACGAAATAAAGTCTACGTTCAATTTTTTTTTAGTAGATACATCGAATTGAAATTTTAGTTATTATTTTGTTATATTTGCACTAAAGTCTCTGTTTGGTATATTAATAGGAATAGTTCATATAAATAAATAATGGAAACGTCAAATATTCAGCGATTCAGATTCAAGTTCAATCACCCAGACATGACAGGTCTGTAGTTAATCCTTGAAAAATTTTAACGGTGCAAAGAATAGTGACCACCGCTACTTAAGGTTACACGCCATAACGTAGAAGTCATAAGCTTATTAGTTTAAAAATTTTACAAGGTAATTTACGTGTGTAATTACTATAATTTACACGAGTATAACACCACCTGTGTATAGTGAAGCACGATTTGTATGTTGACGTAGATGATGTTCAAAAAAAATATGCATCAGTTCTGACTTTAACATTCTTTTATGTAGATAAAATATTGTTTGAAACTAATGAAATAAATGATAGCTAATAAGAAATAGGGCTTCGAAAACAATTCCCCAGTATTTTTGAAACTTTGAACAAGGTCTGCTTACTAAGTATTCGTTTTGAGGAAATTCGGAGTTGGAGCGTTGCTTGAACAAGTTAAAAGTTCTGTTGCAAATGAAGCGTTACAAAAATGAACGTTCTCTGACTCCTATTTAGGGCTTCCATACTTTTATATATTTGTCTTCATTCGTAAAAGTATCGAATGTTAATTTTTTTTATAAAGTTTTCTTTTTCAGTAACCAGAATATCATGAGTAATATTTTATTTACATATTAAATTGGAAATTATTTAAAAAAAAAACAAATGAACCTGAGTAACAACTATATCCTGGTATAAATTGTCTTCACTTATCTATTATGTATAGCTTTGTATATATTAATACAATAAAAAATTTCGCAGTTTTTTTCTTTATATATTTTATACCCTGTGTTTTGCCTTTTTTTGGTAAACACCCAAAATGCATACGTAAAAATACAAATGAAATTTATACTTATAAAACTTCTTTAATTATTAACATAAAATAATTTATTTTCAAACTAATTATTTACTTATACTAGTATATGTCAATAGGGATATTAAAGTGAATAAAACGAGATGAAAAAACTTTATTCTTAATCGAATGCGTCCTTAGTAGTTCGCCTTGCGACAACTTTCCGGGGTCTCGCTTGATCCCCGAAGTCACTTTTAAGCCATTACTTACTCGCTTATTTTCGATTTGTTTTTTCTCAGACGGAAAAAGACAGGACGAAAAACAAGTGCGGCTAACTTTCTAGCAATCAGCATGCTTAACTTTTGGGAGGGTTAAATCAAAGGGTTTTATGAAGACTTATTTCAGACTTACCTTCAAGTTGAAATTAGATTTAATCTGGCTCGTAGCTTTAGGATTGAATTTTGTAAACAATTTCGAATACCTCTACAACTTCAGGCTTTGTTAAAATACCAATGGGAACTCGGAATACCGTTGTTTAGAATTTCCGCGAAAATGAATTCGTAAGTACTTGTATGAGATCGAGTTTTGCAAATTCGTCGGCTTGTTCAATGGCAAATGCCTATTTAATTGAGAGTTTTTTTTATTGTTTGCCTTGTATAATATTAAGCATATTTCGTTTCAATATATTTCATCCTTCAAAACTAAATTTATTTTAAGTATGAATTAATTTGTCAGCTTTGTCAAGCTTAAAACAACTATTTAACTTGTTTTTAATGTAGTTTTCTACAATAGAAGATAATGATATATAAGATTATTAGATTTTTGATAGTCTATTAATTGTTATAAAAACAACAACCGATTAGTTATAATATATCAAGTATTAATATCGGAACATAATCATTACTTAAATACATATAAGTATACTTGAAAAATAATACCTATGACAGCCGGGTAAAAATAACATTATTTGTGATGGTGAGATATCAAAATTCTATCAAAGGTTGTATTTGACCCTATTTACGGTTTCGTACTTTTTCCCATGAAGCGCTTTCAGGCTCACATTTTTTCTTCTATTGTCCATATTGCTCGGTGAATAGGAAATCGATGACGTGTTTTCGATTTACACAATGTTACAACTAGCATACAACTACATACAACTAGCTGACACGACGAACTTCGTATGAACAAAAACACACAAAATGAATGAATGAAATTCACAAAAATTCATTCAAGCCGAATGCAGCGCCATCTGCCTGGCTGATTTGTGAAACCTAAACATATGCAAAAAAACATTCGAATCGGTTCAGCCGCTTAGGAGGAGTTCAGTGACAAAAACACGATCAGTATAATTATATTATATGAAATAAAACAAATAATATATACATATAATATTTAAATTTCTCAGTAACCGATCTTACCAATGATTGCTTTATTAAAATTAATTTGAGAACTAACTGTAAGAACGTTCAATTTACGCGATTCTAGAAATATCTCGGGATCGTATTCGCGTAGTGTTCGATTCAATACAGCTGCAAAATTACTGGATCGGCTTTAGTATTGCGGACGTTTTTCATAAACTATAACCTAAAATGTTTTCATGAATCTAAAAGTTCATAAAAACATATTTTATAAAATTAATTTATAATTTTTTTTACTCAATGTTTATTTAATGTCACCGCCCGTATCCGTGCTCCGATGGCAAAGCATTGCGATCCGAACCTTAAAAAGGGACAGCCCTCACGGGGTTCAAAGAAGATTGTTTTATCGTACAAGGATGTCATCTGAAATGGAGGTAGCACATTCAAATCAATGGACTCAACGGGATGAATCACGACAGAGAAACGAAGGAAAACTTGTACTCGCCGGTAGTATTGTGAGCGTGCTTGTTCTATGTATGGGACATTGTCTAAAGTCATCTTATAATCAGAATATGCTTAATAAATGTCGTTTTAGACTCGACTTAAGTAAAAAAATTGTCTTGATAAAACTTTGAAATACTCACTAGATCTGGATATAATATATAAAGTCTATTTACATATAAATATAAAAATCAAACACTTGAAATTTTATTTTGAGCTATGTTAATAATTATTATAAGCTGTATAAGATTTTGAAAATAAATAAATAATAACATCTTAAAGTAGATTCTAAGAAAAATAGCTAATTACAGCACGAGTACCGTAATCTTTATTTTGCTGAGTATTTTGCGAGGAAACCGCATGAATCGCTCGCTTATATTTATGAGGATAGGAGGGTAACGACGTGCTGAATTAAGCCAACATTTTTTCTAAGTGGGCATAAACGGGCTGCTTTCACCCATATATATTGGAGTGTCGTATATTTTACGATCCATCCCGCTCGAGGGCACTTCCAGAGGGCGAGCATCAACATCGAGTGGACAAAATTACCTTGCTCGTGTTTTACAAACTGGATTATTTTGTTTTAAGCCGATTCGTAATATCCTTACTGTTGAACTCGGTTCAAGTAAACGAGATACTTTTAAATCAAATTTTGTTAAGGAATACATACTTTATTAATTTAAACATAAAATTCTTGATGTAAACATTTAATTTTCTACAAATAGTTGTCTAAAAATGTAAATATAAAAGAATTCCTTTAAAACCGAATTGAAGCTATTAACGAATTCCTGGTCAAATGCGTGGAATGTTGTTGGTTCGTTAATTTATTTTAAAGTGGGATATTTCCGACGGCAGATCTTTCGCGGACATGCAAACAATTAATTACGAGGGATATTAATGTGAGGCATTAGTCAGAGCGGTCTGTGTCAGCGGCTCGGACCGCTTAGGGTGTTTAAATTTTATACTGAAAATATCGATAACACAACTACGAGAATTATTTATATAATATATTACTATGAAACAATTGGTTTATTGTTTTTTAAATGTTACAAAGTTTATGAAAAATAACGAAAATATCTCATAACAATATAATTTAAGGACTTTCAAGACAAGAGCGTATAAATTCCTTAAGGGCCGGCAACACAACTGAGAGCCCTCCGGTGTTGCGGATCTTCATGGACGGCAGTGATCCTATTCATTAGGTGATCCCCCTGACCGTTTGCCTCCTCTAAAATAAAAATAAAAAAGAAACATCAACAAAACAAACTAATTACGAATCTGCTTTTCGAACTTCGTTTAAGACGATTAAAGCTATATTAGATACTGAGTAACTAATAGGCCTACACTGATTATGATAAAATTATTAAGCTAGCTTTATGTTACTAGTTAATTAACCATCGACAAGCTCGGCTCCGATCGTGTACGGCTAGCGTTGATAACGCGCATGTAATCCGATAAAATATACGCACCTATTGCCTCCCGCGTCGCTCGTTATTTGTAATTACTTCTCGTTTTTAGAGATCCGCTTCGGATGGTACAATAAAAACCAATATGTTGGACGAATGATGATCGTAATTTTTGATTTTGTTATAAATCATAAAAAAGTAAGAAAGTATTGTATGTACAAATCGTGTTCAATAATTTTAATGATCAATGTAAATATTTCAGAAAAGTTTCTTTTAATATATAATTACAAGGATAGATATGTACATATTATTTTCGATTCAAAACTTTGTTGCATCATATAATTATTCATTTATTAATTTTTATTAAAATGGCGTTATGCATTCCGAAGTTTCGGCTTAAAAAAGATGCAATTATAGTTGATATGATCAGCATCGCTTAGCGTGTCGGAACTCTGCTTTTCAAACATCCGCACTGCACTAGAGTGTAGATATTAAAAGAGAACAAAAGTTTTCATTCAACAAAGAGGAAAAATCATAAAACAAGACAAGCATAATTCTTTTATTTTTCTTTTGACCTAAAAGACAATACATTCAATAAAACATTTTAAAATATATTTTTAGACAATGAGCCGACCTGTATTTTATTTTATAGATCAATTGAAAACACAGTTTTTTATTACAAAAGAAGAAGCTTGTGGTCATAGGAGCCTATTTTAACATTTAATACGGAGAACGAACTGTTACTTTTTGATTATCTGTTATTCACAAATCAAGAAAATGCATTTATATCGCTTGAAAGGAACCAGGGTAGTATTTATTTTGATACCAAATTCAATTTATATTAATATAAAATAAAATATAAAATAAAATTTCAAAAACTGTATCTTTAAAACATAGCCTACTTATATTGCGATAGCCTTTCTCGTCTTATACGTACGACTTAAATGTGTCTTATGACAATTTAGATGTCTCTTAATCCAAATATTTTCTGTCCATCATATAGCACTCTTATAATGTAAAAATACTCAATTAATCTAATATCGCTGTCGTTTTATATCTGTTGGTTCAAGTAAAAATCTGATTATAAACTGATTTATAAACGGATATAAATATATATTATTTATATCCGTTTTCTATAATTGGAGATAAAATTTGCAGTTCCGAGCAAAATGCTATTGTTTTGCATAAAAATAAATAAGTGATCTCAAATTTACATCCTTAACCGGGTTATCTCTAGCGAACGTCGGTCACATGAACTTATCGTGAAATTGCTGTTTCTGTTGATATGCGATAGTATAAAGATCGTTGAAGATATTTTATTGGTGAGGCAAATAAAATGGAATTGAGTGTTCGCAATCTCTAACACACTTATTCAGTAAGGGTTTATGTTTTATCACTGTTGCCTTTATGATTTGTTTATGGTAAACCGACTTATCTACGGATTAAATACAGTTAAAATAACGTGAATTAACTGTATTATTCTATTTCACGTCAAATGTGTAATAAATATGCATATGACTCTGTTATTCTAGTTTTTATAATTTCGTTCAGGTGTATGACGCGTCAGTCGGTAGAGTACTGTTCTAAGCATCACGTTGTAATTTATAATTATGTTGTAATAACAGTATGCAAAGTTTTTATACAGTAACATTTTTACTCTATAACTAGAAAATAAAACATTTTTCTAGATGTACAATAAAATATTCTAAATTCAAAGAAAACTATATATTTAGTAATTAAATTAACATAGAATAATTGAACAAGGAAAATAATTTTAAGAATGAGGCCATAAAATCATTATTTTCGCCCTCGATTTCCAGTAAAAAAGTAACGTTCTGAAGACTTCTTGAAAATAACATCGAAATCGGTCCAACCGTTTCGGAGTCTGTAAGAAACATACATACAAACACACACCGACTTTTGTACACATAGAATATTTCCATGCATTAATTCCATGCTTCACAATCACTTATATTATATTGATGTAGGGATTAATAAGTTTTGTTTATTAATTAACTATTGCTTAATATAAGATTTAAATTTTAATAGTAACAGATCAAAGTTATATGCGGAATTTTACGTAACATTATTTCTTTACTTTTCGTAATGTAATAATATGACGATAAACAAAATCAACAAAATCTAACTTATTTTAATAATATTAGTTAAGTTACGTAAGGTGAGCGCTTAATTCATTTTAGCATAATTTCCTTCTAGTAATTTTAATGCTTCATATTATCGCACCGAGGGCCGAGTTGTTACGAAGTCCACGTCGTGCCGTGTGCTCGTCGTACAGCCGGGCTTTAGACCCCCTTTGAATCGTGGCTTCAATTTCGCCCCGTTTGATGTGTTTAATTACTTTGTTTGTTCTTGTTTAGCCTGATGCTTGCTGTGGTCACTCCAAGTCGAAAACGCTTCCAAAACTGTTAGTATTCCATTAAATGTAACCCACGTCAAACTAAGCAAATAGTTTTATACTGAAAACGAAATAATTAAACTGTTATTGAACAGGATAAATGAAATGTTCATTATGTATTGGAGGTGAATCAATGTTATTGTTGGAATCGAATGTTTTAGTGTATTGTTATTGTAATCTTTTAATGTTTTCTTTTCCCGATGTTTATAAAGTGTTTATTTGAAAAGTATACCAAGCTATATGCTTAAAGATTTGTTCATTTATTTTTATTAGGTTAAAGACTGGTCGCAAATTAATAAGTTTCATAAAAAAAAAAATTAATTAGGGGTAATATTACATATCCGTGTCGGATCTTACTTTTTTGTATTCAAATTTTCACGTGTAGGGAGGTAGTATGAGCGCTCTGTGAGATGACCTACAATTTACAACTGACCTTATGTGTTTGTTCTATTTTGTAACGTCTAATGTCTCGCAGGCGAGAAAAGACGCAACAGGGTCCACCCTGTTGCGCATTTATTCGCATTTTGGGCTAGTTTGTTATATTATATTTTTAAAGTCATGTATAACTATAACACTAATATTATAAATAGGAAAATTTGGTTGAAAATTAATGGACCGATTTTACCAATTTTTTACAATTAGAATGGTACAATAACATAATATTCGTATTTGAACTTTAAAACGTTTTTGTATTTTAAAAAATATGAAATAACCACTACATACTTTTTACTGCGGTTAAATGCGTTAACTGCGTTAAGCTAGTTTGTAATATGTAAGAGATAAATTTATTTATTAGTGTACAACGTACAATTCATTAATAAATGAACCCTAGCTCTCAAACTAGTTGCCTGTATTTCAGGAGCATTAATATATCTTTGTTTTGCGTTTATGGAATTTATGTCTTTGCAGAGAGTTTTTTATATTCGCCTTTAGCTGCTTAATTCGCTTGACTTTTTTAAGATTTATATTTAAAACCTTCTATGAAAACTTTACAGAAAAATTAAAAAAAGGCTCTGAAGTTTTTAGAACAGAAATTGATGTTTTATATAGGTAAAAACAGGGTTCAGTAATTAAATAAAACTTATTAAAGCGAAAGCAGGCTGATATTTTAATATTAAATTTATATTTAATACCAGTTGCGTCCCGTAGTTTTACCTGTATAGATATATTCGATAAT
>JAOPTZ010000002.1:1137103-1147992 GCA_027564475.1 Doxocopa laurentia | reverse complement strand
TCAAATAAGACAAAGCTTTACCTTAGTCCTAGAACTAAACACTTCAACTGTAACTGGAAATTCCGGCTATCCGGCTATCAATACCCTTTGAGAAAATTACCTTTCGACTAATTCTCCGTCCGGCTATCCTTTGAGTATTTGTATAGTACGTAAGCCGGTGAGCCGTACAGTCGGCGAGCGGGCGAGTCTGTGAGTCGGTTGCAAACTGTGGCAGGCAAGCTGTACACCAGGGACGTTTTGAAGTGTACACGTATATTGGGTTATCGGGGCTCTATTCCCAGTGATGACGATAATTGTATATGTCATCCACAGTTGTTTCTCATTGTATCGTTTTATGTTTACCTCCTCATTAATGTTTGTACAGACATATACACTATACATTTATATATTTTTGAGTTGTTATCTACTTATAATTTGTGTCAGATTACTTTAATTAAATATTTACTTCGTTACAACACTGTCACTTTCTGTAAAATTATTAAGTTTAGGTATTCTTTTAGTTATAAATACTAATACTAGTTGAAAGAGGTTGAAAGAGAAGAATTTTTGTACCTCGCTGCTCTTGCGAAGTCATAAATTAATATCATTTATACGGAATATAATATTTAGTATTACAAGGATGAGTGTTTTAATTTTTTTTTTCATCAAATAGTTTTCTCTTAATCTATTCCACAGTAAGTTTAATTTATATTTACACTATTTAAATTAAATTAGTATTTTGTTTTTTAAAAATTCCGTTATTCAAAAGTATAAAACTATTTACTACATCTTTTTTCCTTCTATATTTTTTTAATTTAAGGTTGGTTACAAAAAAGTTCATAATTTCTCATAATATTAAATGAATTTTAGTTAAAAGTGGAATTTCTATCTACCCAGTAAACGTGCTGTATAAGTTATTGAGTCGCCTTCACCCCTTTATTACCCGAAACTCTTAGCAAGGGTTGTCGCAATGAAAATAATAAAGCCTCAAGTAATTTCGCTAATGCAAGCGGTTTCGCCCTATCTAGATCACACTTACATACACCTATCCACTCGAAGGTACCAATTAAGAGGGGCACTTATATGTATAATGAAATCGTTGACATAAATGTTGTACGTAAACTAATCACGTCAAATCGTTTTCAATCATTTTGAATCAGCTCTTATCTCCATTATGATTTTATCGTGAATGTAGTAGCAGATTTTAAAGAAAAAAAATATTATCTTTTAATATTAATTTACTAGATAGTCCCTTGGTTTAATTTTCTTTAAATTACAAAAATGCATTTGGGTTTTTTGATAATCTCACAGCAACCTAAAACTCTTCCAGGAAAAAGTGTCCTATGGGTTCAGTCCAGTAAAAAAACTATTAAAAGTTATGCTAAGACAGTAACCTCATTTAACCAAGTGGTGGTCGACGCATGATTTTTATCATCAGACCACATCTCGAATAGTTAGATGACACCAGTCACATTGGTATCTTATTGAAAATCTTATTAGCTGGGGCTTTTAACTTTAGTTTGACTCGTTAAAAACTTGTCTTAAAGAGTCCAACATTATCATTAACACTGGTAGCGATGCGCATAATTGCATTTCCTTGGGTATCTATAATGTAATTGTTTTCCATTGGGATTAAGGTACAAAAATTCATAGGATTTAATAAAAACGCTACACATTTATCGGCCCCTCTAGAATATTACTCCTGGGTCCGGTAACACACATAGTCATAATAACAAACACCCAGACCGGAACATACGTCTGTATGGTCAATACGAACATATATGCCGTGCGGGAATCGAACCCACGACCTGCGGAGGATAAACAGAAGCAGTAAAATATAACGTCAATTGATTGACATAGCGTTATGCGAGAATTTGTCTACAAATGATGATAATATTATGTGATGGCGGCATTGTGGTATCGATTCTGTTATTATTGATTTATAAAAGGGACTGTCTACTCGATGTTCTCTAATAAATTTACTAGAGGTTCTGTAATCGAATTTCATAAGATATTCTATCGTGTAAAGGGTTCAATGTCATTTATTTTAAAGCTGCGTGGAAATTTTCATTTGTGTAAATTTGTTATAACTTTGACCTCTTACTTTAACGATTAAATGTATATTTATTATTCTATACTAATTTTATAATTTCTACTAAAATTTATAATTTTTTTATACATTTTTCATATATTTTTATAAAAGTTTATTAGATACATATTCTTTTCGATAAGATATCTTCAGATACTATCAAAAATATATGAAACATAATAAAAAATATATATTTTGGTAATTTAATTAAGTACTGGAATATTTTTTAGCTTACATTAAGCGTTTAATTGTACTTGCACCACAATATAAATAATCTCACCTATTGTTTTAGGGTCTCTGGCAGAGCTCTCTTAAAAGAGATAAGTTGCCCACTGTACTTTAACTTTGTGTTATACTTTAATGTATTTGTTTTATTGTATTGGTAAATAAATAAATAAAATAAAAAATAATGATAACCTTGAAAAAGTTATATTTAATTTATAACCTATCTTCATGGCTAAACAAGAATAATGAACCTCAACCTCCGTTCTCGATGACGTGCTAAACGTTCTGATTCTCAGCACTTGGCTCCTTTCTTAGTGTCGGTGTTAGGGCCAACATCAATGTCTTAAAAAAAAGGCTTATTTGACAGCTTATTGATTATTTATATGGGAATTACATCATATCAGCTCAAGTATATTTGATATAAAGAAAAACTGTAGTTTTTTATTTTTATTTATACACCATTACAAACAAATATTTTACCTATTTACTTTTTGTGACAAATTAATTAAAAACGACAAAATAAGAAATATTAATTATGTTCAATTTTTTGCTATGGAGCACGACAAAGTTTGGGCGGATCTGCTAGAATATTATAAAATTAGGGTAACAAAGAAAAAAAATAGGAATAAAACAAACTTTTGTAAGTATGTATGTTTATAATGGTTTGCAGGCAATATTTATACATTCATTAGGTATAAGATTGTACGTAGACACTGGCAGCAAAAGTACATGATTTCCTTTAAGTGAAATTAACAGGAGTACAATTATTATTTCACAAATCAATGATCGATTTCCCAATCCTTAATTAACGACTATTTACTTTTATGACTGATAGCTTACAAATCGTGATTCATAAATTCAACAATATTATGTTTAACAATTACATTATAACCTATATTTTATAGCTTTTCAATATACATCAATACCTATAGGTATGCGAAACTGAATCATATATATATATTTTTTTTACATGTTAACTTTACAAAAAAATACTAAGCTACTGATAATGGGGTAAGCTACATGTCCACATTAGTAAGGTAACGTATATACAAATATATTATTAGCATTAAGTATTTTAACACAATCCCCACTAGAATATTATTAGTCAGGGGTCCAGAGACACAGGACGCAAGCTTTGACACCCACACTACTAGAAATACCCTTATGGTCGATACACAGATGAGTTATACAGCAAAATGTTACGACCTTTAGAGAAAAATTATCAAATATAATTCCAGTACTAAAGGACTTAAAATAACATCATATGGAACAATTCTAACTGTAAATTAGACATTTATTTTATTTAAAAGTAATGTTAAGTTGTAAGAGCTTAAATAAAATTGAGAATAATTTTATCATAACATGAAAATCGAAATAGAATATATATAATTAATTGTTAGCAAAGTAACAAGTATGTATAGAAGCTATTATTGTAAACATTAGACTGTTTTATTATTCGGTAGCTTGGCAATACGATATTCATCTAAACATTTACATTGATTACTAATTGGCTGAGCTCCCTATACAAAGTCACATTCACATATCCACATTTCAATATATCATACCACTATAAGTTTCTATAAAATATAGCGATGCCGAAGTATAATTGTGAGTACTCACGAACTTTCTGGTCCTTGTTTTAATAATAAGCCAAACGACAAAAATTCAACAAATGTCAAATAGATGAGAAACAATCTATAGTCAATTTCATGACATTTCAAACACGTCTTGGGTAAAGAAATTCATCTGAATGATTTTAACGTATACCCTGGTATTCATCTCGAAAACTATACTTGATTTCAATTGTGTCAGTGTTAGACTTACAATTAAGATTACATAGCTGTTAAACCTTTCAATAACTCCGGGATTTGATGTTTTCGTAGTATGCGTAGTTTAAAGAGAAAGTTTAGCACATTGTGTAGATTAAGGGAATTATTAAAAACATTGCGTACGGAGTGGTTTGGGATGCGGCACCGACGGGCGCACTTCCACCTCCAAGGAAGTCAGCGTCCTCCGCTCGTCCGCCTTCCCGCAGCGAACCCTGCAGGCTAGATCGCACGTCATTTGTCTCTTCTAGATCTGTATCACGATCATCGTCTGGCCGGTTCTTCCGATAGGGTAATTCCATTTCTGTTGTATGAGAATTTCAATATTTTTTTAACATTTAATTCATTTAAGATGGCAATTAGATATGTTTTTACTAATCTTGTTTTTTGTTAATATTTGTGCTAATGTTAATACAAATTTCTTTTAATAGAAGAAATTCAATACAGATTATAATTCATCAACGACGATTGATTAGTTTTTACGTGGGTCACAAAAAAATCTAAAATCTATGATCGTACAATGACAGTTCCAAATGTCTCTTTGTCTGTTCTTTTAGCTTTATATGCCGCTTCAAATTTTAGCTTAAAAATAAACAGTTTTTAACGTTTGTGACAGTTGTGTATCAGATTTCTCAGTAATTCTAACACTGAGTTTAAATTTATCCAGCACTAAATTATTCACTGCATCAACGTACATTTTTCTTCTATTTTCATATAACAGACAACGTCTAGACACGATAATATACAAAAAAAAAAGAAATAACTACATTCAATATTGACTTTAAAATATATTAGAAACAAATAAACTGTCTGTGACTTAACATTGTTTTTATCTTGAAATAAGATAGACGAATTTGATGGAATACATTAAATTATTAATTATTTACTCTCGAATGAAAATACTGAAACAAAGTTCATTTTTCAATGCAAGCAGCAGCAGCAGCAATGCTTATTTTCTAAATAAACTTTGCACTAGTCTGAAAAAATCCGTTCTATATATCCTTATATCTTTTTGTGTTCTGCATTTCCAAGTACGAGTTTAATGTAATACATGATGATGCTAGCACGAATAAACATAAGTCAAGGTAAAACTTATATATTATCTTATTATTTCTAATAAAAATAATTCTAAAAATATTGAAAAATGTCTTCATGTGTTCAAAAATGTGTTTATATCACGACCTAAAAAAATGTAAGCTTAATAGAAATAGTTTAACATACCATACAATCTAATATTGCCTTCAGCATCCCCAATAGAGTTCTTGGAGATGCACTTGTATCCACCGAGATCGGTTCCCTGTATGTTCCTTATCACGAGTCGCATCTGTACACTATAAGCTGAACTGTTGATCTCACTCATGTGATATTTGTCGTTTGTTATTATCATTTCACCTGTGTTGAACAAATACAATATTAATATAAGGATTTTTAAACCATTTTTAGTTATATCTATTTATCTAAATGTCAAAAACGTTATCTTAGAGAATGTAGACCCAGAATTAAGTATGTCTTCTATTCACAGATTGCAACCAAAGAGGCTGAGGTTACCACTGATCATATAATCTTGACCGTCTAAACACATCGTGCGATATCTTACGACGTGGCGACCGTAATAGTGCGCTTTGCACTAGGCTTGCCAGTGAAGACATATATTCAACTCAATTCAACGAATCAGGTCCGTATCATTTGTCAGAAAAGCAGAAATGATTGCAATACTGATCTTCTTAAGAAGCGATACGTGTCATTTTGCCGGTTAAAGAAGCCTTAATGATATGTCACAATATTTTACTCGGAAATGGATGGTGTATTGAGTACCCTTGTAAGATATAATGGTAGTGCTATGCGATGTTCATGTATGCAGGTTTCTTTAAGGAATTAAAAATCTAATCGAAAGCGTTGTTACTATTTTTTAATAGATATGTGGCTGTTAATCTTATTAAAAACCAATATTTACAGATCAACATATAATTTTCATGCATACTATTATTATTCCTTTATTGAATAGACCCAAGCCTTTCCGATCATTTATATTCGGGCACTTCCGACCATTGTCCGCCCGATATCGAAGTGAAATATGTTGTTTCGACATGTTCTATGAGGAATATTGCATTTGACCACAATGTATGAACTTCGAATACAAATATACTTATTACTTGTGAAAATTCGGTATATTCTCTCAGCACTCGACATTTTGTATAATATTTGTAAAGAAAAATATCTTAAAGGTAATGTTTTAATTGATAACAAAACCTTTTAATACAAATTAAATTGAATTGTAACGATAACAATCGTGATTGTGCAATCATAGTGGAAGCAATTCTATTTTTATACCGCATAATAAATCACATTGTTCCTTATATCTGTTAACATAAATACCATAAAAGGGAGGTTCAGCGAATCATATTTATATACTCGTACTTATAATATCACGGATATTGTAAGTACCTCGTTACTTTATCCGTTGAGGACGTTTAAAATGTGTAAAGAGAGATTTGGTTCACCGATCCCGGTGAATTTTCGTTGTTAGCTACATTATTATAGCGGTTGAGGGTCACGTTGCTTTCTACTTATTTCACATTAAAAATTGCTTGCATTCTTCTTATCTTGTTTAATTTTGCGGTGGATATCTCGTAAAATTTCTATTATCATTCCACCGTTGTAATATTTAATTCCATTTATTGTAGACGAATAGACATTCTGTTTAAGGAATTTGATTAACTTTTATTAAGATATTACGTTAAAGTATATTTTATTAGAACCGCAATGAGAGAAACACGAAATTTGTGTATGATCTTTGAGAAGAAATTATTGAAATTGTACGAAAGTATTTCTAAAAACTCGTTATATTTTATAGTAATATTGTATTATGTTTTGTTCGAATAATAGTTAAATTTTCATTACATTTAACATAAAAACCGTTGTAGTTGAATTAATATAAATTGTAACTATATATAATAATATCCGATATAAACGTAGAAAGCAGTAGTACTGATCAAATATTGCAAAACTAAATTGTATTTTCTGGGCTTATTACTAATTGGAAGATTATTTATAAGGCAAGAATGTTGACCGGATAGGCGGCTGCGAGCCTGTGTCCGTGTGAATTGACCACAAATCTGCGGCCCGCTCGGTGCAACTGACACCTTGCTTGACGTTGGTCTGCAAAGGACACACCCGCTTTGTTTATTACCCAAACAAGCTTATTAATTAATGATCAATGCCAATATCGAAAATATTTATAGTGAATTTGACTACGCCTTAAGATTAATGTCTTTGCGTTGTGCTATTTTAAATAAGTTTACTGTTCCTGTTGTTTGCGATAATTAATAAAAAATTTAAGGCTGTTAATCTTATTTAAAATTATATTGTTAGTAAAATTAAGCGTGTTTTTCCTAAATTTATTTATAATTTGAATTTTGATTTTTAATTAAAGTATGATTTTGCATTTAATAATATTCAGGCTGAACGAAAATCGATTAGAGCGGAATTTTAATTAGATTTTATAATAAAACGATAGCAAAAACTGCAGGGGTTGTTTTGGCCGCTTGTGAGATCGGACACACCCATTCCATGTCAGCTGCGGCCGCTCTGCCGCTTGTCCCTGCTCGTCACGCCTGTGTATTACCTAATTTAATTTGTACTCCTCGCAATTTATGGCCAACAGAGCCGTCTGACCGTCCATCACCCATATTTGTGACTATTGTAAGCTGGACATAAACAAATCAGCGGATGTATATAAATGAACTGTAAAACGTAAACTATCAAATCTTTTCATATATTGAAAAGTGGGTATAAAATTGGATTTTATTTGGGCGGATATTGTGGTATGTGCGAGTAAATATCGCGACTGTAGCCTAAAGCAATTTGAAGCGGGCGGGCCAGCGGTCTTTGTTGCATATCGGGCGGTAATAGAATTTGGTCCGCTTTTTGCGCGGTCGGTCGTTCTGGCCGCGTAATGGCGAGCTCGGTAGCCTTTGTAACTGCATCTAAACCTGCCCTACTACAACTATGTATCTGTTGTTTGGTTACGGAATACGATTATGGGATATTTATTTGTAAGCAGCAACATCAGCAAATAATACAATAAGGGAAATGCAGTTAAGCTAATTTTATTTACAACGTACCGCAATAGCTAAAAATATCTCTTAAAAAGAATAAAAATTGCACTTGGAAATAGCCCATTAAGAGTTAAAAAATAGGCAGGGCAACGAAATTAAACAAATCTTGGGAAGCACTTATGCAAACGGCTCGAAACGCATCGGTTTAAAAACAATTTAAGGACCGCATTGTGACCAACTTTTGTACGTTTTGTCGGTTAGAGACAGCTGCTTTTCGCCCACACATGCCGTCGGTGCACTAGCGAGCTACGTAAATCCATTCCTAACTCGACTTTAGTGGCCAGGCCTTGTCGCGTGCTGCAAAACGCACACCCGGGTATTGGCGCCTCTGGAATGTTTCTCTGTTTGCATTAGCCGTACTCGAAAATTGTTTCACTTTCGAATTTGGAATGCGTTTCTTTGTTCAATATATACAATACTGCCAGTGATACTGGGCATTTTATTTATTTTTGTTTAATCACATTTAAAAATATTCTTCTTTGAATGATTTATCAAGCAAAGCAATCAATCAATTATATGAAATTATTGATTTGACAATGACTAGCTAACCACTTCACCAACTCACACATTCACATTCTTATAATATAAAAACAATACATTATTCTCATAAAGATAATGTTTTAATTTTCATTTCAGAGTTTAAATCCACTACTAATTAAATATTTGATAATCCAAGGAAATGTTATCGTGAATTCATCTAATTTCTGTATTACTACATTACCAAAAAAAGCATTCTATTCTAACAGTTCATTACGCTTACTCGCAGTTAGTATTTTTGTCCATCTGTCACCTTGGCACTAAATAAACAACTTTCATCCTTAGGGTGTCATTATAATGAGAAGTAATGAAGTTGCCGACCTCTCTACGTTTTTTTAGGGCGAGAGCCTTATTTATTTTAGTTAGTACATGTTTTTATACAATGTATTTAAGTTAACACGCCTAATTCATAGTTCATTATAAAAAAGTATTTCTTTGACAATTAGATCCAATTACAATATAAGATAATGATCCGACGTAGGAAGATTAATAATGAAAAGTGTAAAAAAAAGTTAATTTAATATAAGAAATACCTCCATTTTATTAATTTTCCCGCTGCAGTAATATTTTACGTTGTCATCCCTTCATATAATTATGGGAACGTTAATAAGTCGTAACATTGACGCTACGCAATCAAAGCCAGGAAAAATTAAAATACGACATGAAAACAGGTAATATTTTATCCTTTTTAAATACAAGCATAAAAATGTAGTATCTTGTAAGCAGGATAGCCCCCGAGGCCTGTCAAGGGGGATAGTAGAAATATGAATAACAGTCTCTTTAATGACTACTTTAACGCTTTCAATGTGCTTTATGAATAATGAAATTAGTTGCTTATTCCGTTCTTGAGTTTCGTGCCTGGGACTTAATAAGCTTTATGAATTACGAGTAGCTCGTTAAATATCACGCTGGTTTTTTTATATTTAGAGTTATCAAAGATTATGAAATGTTTTTTCTTCTCGTCCATATTGGCTTCTATACGCTTTTATCATATTTGTCGGGGAAAATGAAATTTGTTTTTCCTCTTTACCCATGTATACTTCATATTGCTATTGTTAGCGAAAGCGTGTTCTTTTTAAATGCTTTCATCGTTCGTTATTAATTGTGTATGAATATTTGCATACATAAATGTTTACTTTATCGTCTTTTTCACAATGGATTATTATGTTTAAAGGGGCTTGTTTAGACTACTTACCATTTTCTCTTGTCCAATAATTTATAGCTTTAGGTGATGCTTCCACATGACACTGTAAAGTGACATCAGTACCTGTTGGTGCACCAACCAGTTGATTCGGTACTTGTACTAGCGGATGAACTGAAAATAAAAAAATAATTAGCTACAAATTAATACTCAAGCTGTTATAAACTATTGTTTACCAGTCTAAATAGTGTAATAGTAGATAGGTCAAAACTATTGGTCTGCTTTTTTTTTGCTGAAAGTTGAAAATTGCGTTTATTTAGACATTCATTAAATCTGCAATGTAATTGCCTGCCCTGAACAGAGGCGCAATTTCACTTTGGGTTGTATTTCTATGAGAGAAATATTAAAAACTCATAATCATTTTAAAAAACAACAACTTCTAACAGTGCTCTTTCAATAAATTAATTTTAATTTTTATAATAGTTTGTTATCCACTTTGGGTAAAAGTAATATTTTTCAAAACTTGTATGTTGTGATATTTTTGATAATTTTCTATAAAATAACATAAGTTATGTTTTCTTATTTGTGTCAATTCTTTTGTTTGATTATTACAATTCGAAGTAATAAATATTGAAGAATAATATAATTAAAGAGTAATTATTTTTACTAGTAGTCGCCTATTGGTCGAAATTCGACCATTTAAGTCACAAACTTCTTCAAGGTTAGTCAATTTGTTTTTTTTTCAACCAAATTATATTAAAAAAAACCAAAAGATTATTGAAATAAAACTAAATATAATGATAATTTAATTCATACTTCAAAACCTCTCGGAAAATGATTTTTGTAAAACCTCTTTCATCGTTTGATAAATGTCATGATATAATAAAGTATGCATATTGCGTCGATGTATGTGTGCGTGCGGTAGTGTGCGTTATCTTTTATTTATTGATTTAATGTACTTTACAAGCATTATT
>JAOPTZ010000002.1:1088288-1104885 GCA_027564475.1 Doxocopa laurentia | reverse complement strand
CAATGCTGATGAAGTGAATTACAGAAAAGTTTCTAGCGTAAATGATTGGCTGCGATTCTGATTGCAAATCTAGATGTGGCATTTTATTTTGGTGAAGATTTTTATACGCTCACAACCAAAAACTAAACTACCGAAATCATAAATGGCAGTATTAGTTCTCAATTTCATCAATATTTAATACTAGCAACCCTCGCTTCGCTTCAGGTATTGTTTTGTATTATACCTAACAAATATAATCAGAAAGCTTCTAACTGCTAAGCTATCTGGTTATTATTGTGTTACACGTGTTATTGTGAGTCAATCATAAAAGATAGACATATACTGTTATGGGATATTTTTTATATAATTTTAAGGAGAACAAAACCTATATCTAACATTTTTTATAGTGTCACCCATAAACGTTTCATCGAACAAAGGCAAACTAAATTTAACCAATTTTTTGTCACTTACCTTGATATGTTTCTGTGTATGAAACTTTATTGTAATTATTATAAGACGGCACTAATTAAAACAGTGTAATGTGTACCTTTAATTTATATTAATATCAAACTTGGAATACTTTAATGTTTTGATTAGTTGAGATTACGGTAGTAAAATTAAAATTTATGATTATCGTTGTTGTTGTTTCAAACATATTCCTGTGTGATAGTTTATGATATATAGCCTTGTAATTTGTTGCATAAATAGGATGATTCGTCTTAAGAAGTACATCATCATCAGTACCTCTACAGGCCTTTGTGGGTCTTGGCTTGGTCTAGCAATAATTTCCACGTCGGTCTGTCATTGGCCACCGTCTTCCAATAGCTACAAAGTTACAAAGCCTAGCTACAAGCCTTTCACAAATTATCCACATAAAATAACATATATGATGAAATAAAAATAACATCTATAATTTTAGTATCCTTCAATGAGTGGAAGCGTCCAGCCTTCTACCCCTATCCTCCCCTGCTTCTCATATTCCAGATGGCAAGTAGTTAGTATAACTATGAATAAATGTAACAGTACTCTAAATTACTGATAAGATTCATATTTAAAAGTAACTTTATATTTTAGCCTTTTTTTAATAGGAACAAAATTAGGTAAGAAGTCTAAAAGGATATTTGAAAATCAGAGATTAATTCAAAAAGATTAGCCTGATTGGTTTATTGGCATTATCAGTGCTAAATGACATTAAGAGGAAAACTCGAGGAAGGTTGTTAGCGGTGATTATCGACTCGTTAGATCGAAAGAGATTTCCTCAATCTCGCGGGACCATTTTCAAAATTTGCAGTAACTGGCACGTCTTGATTCTGTCGACTTTTTATTTTTAGAAGCTAATTATTACAGTTAAATACTTTATCTGATAAAAACATCAATTTGCAATTAAATAAGTATATTAAAGCAATTCATAGCATTTTGCTATTCATAATGTAACTTTATACATAAGAGAATTCATACAACGATTAAATATACAACATATTTAATTTACTGTCGATTTAATGGTATTTTTTGGATGTGTATTATTGTTACCCCTGATGGTCTTGACAGCGTAACCGATCGAGGTTGGCCGAGTACTGAAAAAAGGACGGCCCTCGCGGGGCTCTAATTTGATTCCGTCTTAGGAAGTCATCGAGACTGGAGGTGGCACCCCGAGCGCTTTCTAGACGTTGGACGTACGAATTAAACGTTCTTTATCGACTTAACATAGCTTACAAAATGACGACCCACTTTAGAAATATCAGTATTTAAAGTATATATATCGTTTCAACGCAACAACGATAAAAAAGTTTTAATTCTGACTATTTTTTAATGTGTCGATAAACCATTTTAGCCTTGACAGTGGCCTATTAACGTTTTGGCTTGGGGCTCAAGTATATATTCTCAAGTGGACTACCATGGAAATTTAATCTGTTTAACAAAAGTAGAAAAAAAATCAGTTTGTCACAGTTCACTCTAAATACCATAACATACTTTGAAGTATTCTTAACATGAAAAATTCATTAAAGCATAAGATATGCTACCTTAAATAAATTCTATTAAAATGTTCTAATTATTCCAAGTAATAAAATATTTATGTCGCGAAAAACCATAATATGAACCAACGAATAAAAACTATAACAAAGGAAAAACAGTAAAACATATATTATTGTCTTTATAAAGTAAATTGCTTGAGAGCAGCTCACGATAACATTAAACCTTATTGTTTTACTAACCGCCATTCCTCTATAAAATAGCTTATAGCTCGAGGGGAAAGCCTTAAATAGACTTCTCACTTTACAGGGAAACTTTAGAGGGAATAAAGCATTAAAAGCAACAGACTAACGCGAAATATGTTGTTATGAGGCGTCGAGGCGCAAAACTATTTTCCGGATTATTTGTTTAGCTCCTAGGCTTCCCTCGAAGTTGTTAAGAAAGAAATAATCGCGCTTGATATTTTAAAAGCATCTCAATCCGCTTGCTGGTGTAGTAAGTACTTACATTTTAAAATTTCTTGTTTTATAAAACTGCAATATCAACATTGTTCTGATTTTTTATATCAGAATATTTTGTATAATGAAAATAGCCACTTCGCCTTTGTACGTTAACATGGCGTAGCAACTTGATATATCTATAGCATAGAATTTACTAAGACATTCCATACTTATAAGAATTTAATTATATATTTTTTTAAATGGAAACCGAAATAAAGTAATATAGTAGTAATATGTTTTTTAATGTTTAAATTGTATTGAATTTATATTTAAGAAATACTATTATTTGCTATTTTTAGTAAAATAATAAATCTCGGTACACACCTCATATATTTATGTTTAGAAATATTTACGATTGCAAATATAAAAATCTAGCAGTTTCTAAAGGAGTAGAAGCCTTATATCCTTTCCTTTTGAAATGAATCACGAACTGGAAAATAAGATTTTTATTTTGTTTACGTTCACAATAATCAAACTCGTTCGATTCTTAGGATGAAAAGTTTAAGCCCTATATTGTATATTAACTTTATATGAAGACGTCTTTTAGTAAATAAAAAAAATATATTTATTTCAACTCGAGGGTGAAATTGAAACCATTATTTTATTAGAATATAGATTTATATTAAGGCATTAAAATTATACGTAAATACCTATAGAGCTAGTTTCGTTTTATAAAAGGCCCTGCTATACATAATATATAATGGGAAGGCTCGAAGTGAAATGTTACTGTCATATATGTTGTATATTAGTCGTTGAAAGTGTCAGTCTTGTGTTTACGTAAAGGAAAAAATAATATAATGTATTAAAAATTCCGAAATAAATTAAATAAGACTCAAGAACATTACTAAAAACTATCTTATTATTACAAATATATTGTCTAATCCGTTAAGGTTATTCGCTGTCACGTCAGACAAAGCAGAGCCTGATTATTCACAGAGATTTAATTTTGAAATGCACTCGTAGAGATCTCTCATTCCGACGCCGCACCATGTCAAGAGGGCAATAAATAAAATAGCTCCCCTTTGCCTCTTTTACATAAAAACGCGTTCCACCCGCAATCTGCATGTTTATGAGTAAATATTCTATAAACAAGTTGGGAGGCAATACGACTCATGGTATATGTTGGGAGCAGCAATATTTTGAATTGAATGCAAATAAGATAACGGCTATAAATACTAGCTTTGTTTCTACATTTTCCCCCTTATAGTTTCCTTCTGGAATATTTCATGAGTTCATTGAACTCACTATTTTTATAATACGGCGTTTTACGTAAAAATCGTGGAATATTTTATAGGAAGTATAACTTTAATTTAGCGCAGTGTTTCTGCCTTATCCGCTAGGGAAGGATGGTTCGTCAGATATGTCCAAACAAAACGGCTCATTGACTTTCAGATTAATTGCGGGTAAAGCCGCACTGACATTTTGACGAAGAAAAATAAGCAGAAGTTTTGTAATAGGTTTGAAGGGAAGAAAATATTATAATGAAAATGAAATAAGACAGTGTCGTATAATTTACATTATTTGCATATAAAATGTTAATGATATTTTATGTATTATCAGTGGTATCACGTAGATACTTGCTTGGTTATTTATTTAAATTACACGAGTGTGTCGTGTTTCACATAGACGTAAGTAGGGATTTTGTAAAAAGGTGGTAATAAGGTATGCAAGCCCTTTTTCCTTTGTCGGCCACTTGCTTACAACGTGAGCGGAATGCTTACGAGTCCGCGTGAGATTTCTAGTCTCGAACGCGAAGAATTTCTCGAAAGTCACATAAGCGACTTCGCAAAAGTGTGTATGTATTATATATAATGTTCACTTTAAATGAGTTTTCTTTATACCTTTGTGCGTGATAGCACTTAGCTTATAATTTGAATGGAGCGAGGTTGATGTATGAAATCTCGAAATTATGTAGGGGGTCTCTTATTATAGACAGTCAAATTTGTATCATAGCGTAAAGGTAAGGGCAGGCGTACACGGGTGGGGTCGAATGGCCGCATCATTGTGCGGACCAGCCGCGGGCGCGCGATTACAATGCCAGCGCTGTGACATTTTCGCTAATGGTTTCAGGGGTAGGCACAATAAAACGACAATACGACGCGAGATAAGGTAGCAAGTGAAAATTTTACGAGATTAATTTGACTCTACCAGTCGCGATGTTCGTTTTCCTGAGCTAAGCAGCCGGATTTTATCTAGATATAAATCTAATTAAGCTATTAAAAAATTAAAACGAGAATAAATTACCTTATAATAATCTTAAAGTTCATAAACGTAACAATCTTAGTAGGAACTAAGGATTTTATGTAAATAAAGTAAAATACGTTGTAGCTAGGTCGAAGTCATGATGCATGTTTTAAGCGAATTCATGTTTTGACCGGGGACCGTTTTTCAATGAGGATTTTAAGCAGCCAACGTTTTGAATTCTGAAAGGGTTCATCCATGTTACTTCTTTTGTATTTATATCAACGTCGAATGAATCATTTTAAAAGTGGTTGAAATATGTATTTGCAAAACCCTCGTTCAACGTATTGTACTTTTCTTCAATATTTTTTATCTAAGTTAAACAATGAATTATATTCATAATAGGTGATATCCCTATAGACATAATAACTGTGTCCACAGCTGGGCTCTTGTCGATATGAATGTTGTGAGGGACGATTGACTAAAAGTTATTTATTAGTTAATCTAGGTATTAAAGTGTCTGAGGTATTCGGTAACCTCCTCGTGATGTTATGTACGATGATGACGATTATCGACAACCCCGGTAAGAAATCATATAGTTGACTGTAGAGTTAAACAATCTTATTAAACATTGGTGAAGGGCTCCTTAGATTTTTCTTACTTTAAGATCACATTGCTGTGTCAGCGTGGATTTTTATTGGCTAAGTCCTACACTACCAATGTATAGTAGTGGTTAATGGAACGTAGCACTGGTAAATACGCTAGATATCCCCCTAAAAGAGTTAGAGATAAGACTATAGCCCCTAAAAAGCTAGCGAGTCCCACATTACTATTAGTTTCGTAGTTGTAATATGTATGTTCGTCGAATTTCATCTAAATCCATCTAGCAGTCTGAGCAAACATTCATCTTAATATCATCGTCTTTTACACTTAAAAATTAATATAGTAATATGTGTAATCTTTAAAATGCCTTACTCTTTTTTTAATAATATTTGGTCATTTTTGACATAGAAAGATAAGTTTTTATCTCATAGATTTGGTCAATCTCATGAGTTCCTCTTACTAGTGAATATTCCGAATGTAGATTGATAAAGATATAATTTTTTCAATTTTAATATAAGCATACAATTTTATTTACTAGTAAAATATTGTATACTCCAATTTAATAGCGTGAAAAGTAATCATTATCTGTAATTGAAGTCGGTACCTTTTATACCATTGTATTATTTACCACTTTTCTCGAAATAGGTTTTAAAAAAAATACACTTTTAATTTACGACAGACATTATTTAGGAAGTTTCTCAAAAAAACAAAAACGACTTTTGTGCTGTTTATTATTAATTTCCCGGAATATCTTTTAACCCAAAGCTAAATGGCAATGAAATTAAAATGGGCCACATTGAAGGTATAGTAAAATCAAACCAAAAATAATTATAAAATCGTTTCATATGTACATATATATCACTGTAAAAAATTATATTTAAATATCTAGCTATGATCTAGTTATTCTAGCACAAATATAGTTTTTCTTTCCTATTCAATATTCTAAGGTAATATATACCTTTATATCATTATGCCTTTATTTAAATATAACGAACAAAGATTTCATCGATTGAATAAGCTTTTAACAATAAATATATTGTACAAATGCTCTTATAAAAATAGCGTTTTCATTAAAAACAAACATTTTGAACTTAACATCTAAAAGTTTACGAACGAACACACGTCAAATATTTAAAGCTATAATCTTCTTTGAAAATACTTTTTTTTATATAACCACGCAAACAGGCCGTGTATTGTCATAAAGAAATTCACGCAAACGCTGTGAAAGCTTGCACTTTGTTAGATGAAAACTGCAAAACTCTGGACGGACTACACAAATGTCGTAAATGTACGGTACTGTATTATTTGGCAATCTCGCTGTTGCATTTACATTAAGTGTACATTGCGCTATCTAAACAAACATCCCGTGTTGCTTTGTGTAAGGTGTTAAGCGAAGTAAAGTTATACTTTTTAATATCAATGTTATGAAACATAAAAAATAATAATATAAAATAATTTTCAAGCATATTTTTTATAACGTACTATTTATTTCGTTCTTTTTTTAATTTTCATTAAATGTGAAAAGCAAATATGGGAGACTTAGTAGTATCTTACGAAATATTTGGATTTCAATAGAAGTTGGCATATGTCCATTTACCTTGGCAGATGGACAGACAGATGGCCGCAGCGAATGAATTTATAGGAGTACAGTGTTCAATCGTAGAATAGGACCAAAAAGTTTAAGCTAGGCAATTCATAAGCCTCAGCAGGGTATTTTTAAGCAAAATGAGTTTCAGAATTTAAATGTTTCAACGAATGTAAATTAACCCATTTAACTTTTTGATATTAACATAATTAAAGATAAGATATAATACCTATAAAATTGACTTGTAAGACAGCAAGCACAAGAAGACGCGCGAGAGGTTCGCCTCGCGCATGCGCGCCCGCAGCCATGTTGCTTCAACGGGTTACTGTTCTGCGCTGCCATCTAACTCCGCTCTTCAATTTTGTGCATCTTAACTTACTCATGCTGTCACAATAACGATAATGTCTTTTTGATTCCATTATTCACGGATTCCTGCAAAAAAAACGACAAAATTTATATTAGATTTTGATATATGTAAAGTTTATATCATTTTGAGTCTTAAATATTTTTAGGTAAAAAATCGGCGGGGCCCTTCTGTCCATACAGAATTTGTCTTGTAAGGTTCAATATACTTGGCGTATAATTTTATTCTTATTTTGATTGATTTTTGGGATTGATTATGAATTAATGTGTGCGCGTTTTTTTTAATGTCACTTTTAACTGTTGTACATTTTTTTTTTAAGATTTTCAAACCTTTCGTTGGTTGGTAATAAAAAAAAACAAAATTTGTTAATGCTTACAAACATAACTTGGTTACCAATTAATACTTTTTTATTGGTTTTGATGGTTGGTTATTAAACTTTTTTTAAGATTTTTTTTTATTTGCCGATTGATATTTATGTTTTATATGATATAAAACACTATTGTAAAAAGTGTGTAAATTTGTTATGAACAATAATGAAATCTAAAATATTGCTACGATGTGGTTATGGTAATATATTCATATACTGACTGCGGGAAAACAGTCGAACGTTATCTAAAATATGAGTAAATGCGGCATGGAAGCTACGTGCGGTCTGCTCTAAAGGAATTTGATATCAAAGATTCGCTCGCGGCCTCGTAATGTACAGTTTCAAGATAAAATTAAATCATCTTTCGCCCAAAATTACTTTTATGGAAACATAATATCTATGATATTAAATTAAATCCTATATAATAAATTAACGATTGTTTTAAGGTCTTATAATTTAAAATATTTATACGTTTGGGTTCGATTCGACCATAGAGGCATGTGCTCCCGGTGGTTGTGATAGTGTATGTGTGGTTTTGGAACTCCAACACGCAATACCTAAATTCTAATTTATTCAATTCCATACGTCGAAATGTTTTTATTTTACTGAGTTATCTGCTTGTAAGGCTTTATATAGCCTAAAATATTAAAACTTTTATGGAATAATGGTTTACAAAAAAAAAAATAACGTAAAGAAAGAGAAAAAATATCGGACTGGAGACCTCTGAATTTGATACGCGGTTTGCCAGTTTTGGGACCGCCCAGTGTTCCACCTGGGCTATTATAATTTCTTTTTCATTGCCTGAAATGACGGATGATGACGTTTTCTAAAAATAAAACCTAACTAGATCGATTTGTCGCCGTTTTCAGATTGATTATAGATATCATATATTTATTATTTTTATTGAACAGTTACAAGCGTTACAGTATCAACTATACACAGCGTCTTGTTTTACCACTTTATAGCATATATATTTATAAAAGTACGTATCAGACTAATTTAAAAAATCATAGACATATTGAATCCATATAGTACTCATATTATTTTGATTAACTGACTTGCGAACGGGAGTAAAGACAGACCTGACGAAATAATTGTATTATTATAATTTTTTATTTTATATATGCAATTGGGACACGCTGATAGCCGTAAACTTAGGCAATATCGTAACGACTGATAAGAAAAACTTGTAATTTAATTAATTTAACAATTTTTATTAAAAATAAATTTTGTATTTTCTATTATATTATTTGCGTTCTTCAGACGATATTAAGACTATAATTTCGGCATCATAATCGAGATTATTCTGTAATATTTCACGTTAATTATATTACGTTTTGGCGAGTTCTAAACTTGATTATTACAAACTCCCCCTTACACAAAGGCTCAGCGTCGATAAAAGTTCTTCAAACAAAAATATTTACGAATTAAAAGCAAAAGTCTTGAAGGAAATAACGAGTGCCAACTTTATAAAAACTTTTTCTGAATGAAATGAAAATATGTTGTTATTTTAAAGATAATGTACAACAGCGGGATTGTTGTATATTAGTTTACACGACTATGTAGCGGAAAATTACCTTCTGAAAAATTCATCATTCTAAAAATGCATGAAATATTTTTCTGGCTATAGTATTGCTTTTTTTTAAAGAAATCTGTTTATAAACTGATTTTATGCTTGTTTCCAATAGACGAGAGTCTCACTATTATTTGTTTATTGTCAGATCTCACTTATTTAATATACTGTATTCCATTAAGGCTTTATTTTATATATTAATTATTAATTAAACTTACTTATTAATTTAATTCAAAAAATAATCCCGTTATTTGCACATTGTCAGAATAATAGTTTTTTTTAAATATATTTACAATTTTTGCTGATTTTTATTTTATTCTCTTATATGCTAATTTTCCTTATCTAAAATACAAAACATGATGTATTTGTTTTATTTAGTTATATGTAATTTTTTTGTTTAGTTTATTTGTAATTCACCTAGCTTAATTATACCCACAATGTAAAAAAATAGATTCAAAATTTGATCAAGGTTCAAAGTTGCCAAATAAATGATTCATGAATGACTTAATTAAAACTTATAAATTATAACAGAGATTTAATATAAGACTCATAGCAACCATTATAAGTTTCAAATATGACACTGCGACTTATTTAAAAATCCAGGTGTATTTTAATGTCAAATTTTATGCAATATTCCTTAGAATGTGTCCTAAACAACAGTTTTAGAAAACATCTATTTCATCATTATGAAATTGGAATAGTTCAACTTATGTAACTCCTACTTATCCGCCCATAAATCATAGAATTAGAAATAAGTGATTTTATAATTATTGTAGTGTAAAAATTAGTATAAATAAAAGTATAGTATGTACGGAGTGGCATATACACTTTGGCGAAAAAGTTCCTTAATAAACAAAAAGATACTTGAATTTTCAATGCCACGTGGGTAGACCATAGAAAGTCGTAATTAATGAGAGTGCCATAACGCGTTTCCCTTCCTGCTGCGTTCATCGCACGACATTATCGTATTGTGTAAAGCCTCTATGCTCGTTCATAAGTCACTTTAAAGTTATGCGCTCGGACTGGGTGAATTATTTCAATTTGCGAGGAATAGTTTCAAAGTAATAAAGTTTTTAGGGTTGTTTCGCATGACTTGTTTTGGTTTGCGCATAAAGAAGATTAAGATTTTCAGATCTTATCTCGGCTGCGGTTTTAAGTTTCTTGCTACCTAAGAAATACATCAAATTATTATGAAATTTTTTCGAGGTTGTATCCATACATTACATATTTCCCATACAAACCTTTCAATTTTATTTAATTTGAGTTTGAACTTAAAATGAATATTTATATTTACAAATATATTTCTGCGTGTTGTAGTACCAAAGCTATTGAACAGATTGCAAAACGTTTTCGAAAATTAATAGCTTGAGGGTTAAATTAAAAAACAAGGCTGGTATTTCATAATTCGTAATTTACGCCTCTGACGTCACAGGAAATATTATTAGTTTTATTGCAACAAAGCGTTTATTATCGTTTATATGAAAATAGGGATTTCCCTAAACAGGTAAACAATTCAAATATGATTACAATGGTAATACCATTTGTATAAACCTAGCTATGTTAGAACGGAAAAGTAATGTTCTAAATGACAATACAAAATCAGTAACAAAGCCAACCGCATTAATCAAACAAATGTTAAAACTGACACAATATACACAAATTAATGAACGGTCAACTGAAAACATTACAATATCGGCGTTGGCAATTTCAACTCATTTGTAAGAGCAATTATAAAGCAGTGTAATCAGTCCATGGCTGTGGCCGCGATCCCTGATGCTTGCGCGCAATAAAGTGATTAGTACGAATACACCGGGAAAATAGCTCTCACGAGTCTAAATATTGACTGTCATCGGTCCAGTCTATTTCGGGTTTCATTTTTTATCCATTTTATTTACAGATGAAAATAAATAACGATATTGTAGACTCGATATTGATAAAAACTTTTTGTCAATGTAAATTTAACGAAATATTTAATTCTAGGCCTCACGGATTATTACAATTTTTAAATATTCTTCTATAATACAAATGGGTCTTTCGAGAGATTAATTTGATACTGCTTTGAATGACGAACGATAAACCGATGTTCAGTTTACTGAATTATATAGTTGTACAATGTGTATTATTCAATTTAATATCACTAGATGTATTTTGTAGACGTATTCCTACAATACCTTCGTTTGAACCCTCTGTGAGGATTACCTTTGGAGAGCTCTAAGCAGAGCTAAATCCTAGTGTCAGTATCTATATCATGTATAAACGTTCTATTATGTTTTATAAAGTTTTATTTATTGTATGATGTTTTTACACGTCTGTATAACTTTAATGTTTTTTTTAAACTTTTTTTTAATACTGTAGTATATCAAAAATGTTTACGGGAGTTCTAATTGCAATCAAATACCGCAGGTACTAGCTTGTATTTCTGGTTGCCTGATTGAGTGCAGCTACCGTAGCCACTAACCTATGCCTGATGACATAGCAGAATTAGTTTAAAAAAAAAGAAAGTTACTGTAGCAATTAGCCTCAATGCTTCATATGGCTGCCTGATAGAAAAAAATTACCCGTCTCTTATTTCTCTTACCGGCTGCTGACTTGATAATAGTATGGCTGATGGAAAACAGCTACCGTTGCTACTATTCTGAGACGAGTGGTGGTGGCACTAGACCTTATATCAGTTTTCAAATAAATTAGCACCTCTTTTTATAACATTTTAATTTAAATTTCCTCAAAAATCTTGTGTTTATGATTTTTTTAAGGTTGCAATAATTTTAACTTTTGTAAACCTATGATGAAATGCAACTTTTTTATTGTTTAATCAAGATCCTATATTAGGGTAGTTTTTTATCGCTACCATGTTATAAAATTGGTTCAATTAATAACGTTTCCTATGTTAATATTATATACGCTTAACGCAGCAGTGCAAAATAACAAAGGCAATCCACATGCAAGTAAAGGTTTTATTACTTAACTAAATGAGTGTTGAAGTGACTCTGGTTAAGAAAAAGGCTAATTTTTTATTTCTGCACTTTTTAATTTTTTAAAAGCGAGCGGCTTATGTTTAAGATAAGTCTATGAGTATAAGAACAGCTATTTACGTCCTTATATACAGGTCTCGCTAGTGCTTTGTTTGTGCTTTTCATTGCAAAAGAGCTGAGAATTTTTCATAAGAATTTGCTGATTAATTGAAAATAACACGACAAAATAAAACTTTCACTTCCTTAAAATGTACGAAATAAATAAAACATTTCCTTATATAAAATATAAATTGTTAATTACATTAAAGTATCTGTTTACATATTGTTGCATAGGAAGGCATCTCTTTAATTAATATCATGGGCAGCGAGGCCTAATGAATGGCCGGTGTAAAGTGTCCCGCAAAAAGTGACCCGTCATGCAACACACAGCGAAAATCCACGAATAGCTTCACAGCTTCGTTGCTATAAGCTACGTATGAAATTCTAGATGTCAAAATGATAGGCACATATTGGACGGCTATTGATTTTCGACGGACGATTACTGACACTGCGATTTTATTTCAGCTCACTCTTATTACGATACTGACGAATAATAGTTAACTATGCTTTTTTCTCACTGTTTAGATGATAGTTTTCTATTGTTATAACAAGTGGTCGTGTGTTAAATCATATAACTGCAACAGTTATGAATATGTCTTATTACATTATTAAGGTAAAAAGCTTCTTGTTGAAAATGAAGGAAGAGATTGGGCCTTTGGGGGCATTATCCTATTCATAGAATACATTGTAAGAGTTCAATTATTTCACGTAACTATTGTTTGTGAAGGTATTATTTTATAACCTTAAAGTATAATACCATAATACGTCAGATTAATAAAAGACAATCAACAAATGATAAAATTGAGTATATTTGTTGATAGCCATTTATTCAGGTAGTCCATGTAGGTCTTTTTAATTGTCATTCTATTGATTATTAGTTGAGAACGCTTTAATGCGCCCTCCGAATCACGGAGTCGATCAATTGAATCCTCTTATCCACACATAAAGCTGCTTCAATCATTGGTTTAATGACAAGTAATTGTACTTTACTATTATTATATTATATCGTCAATAATTATGGTGATCTATTTTACATTTATTAACTAAATAGCAAAGTTACACACAATGTATCCAATTAAGAAACAGTACCGTTTGTTTTAATTTTCTGTTTAGTAAAGTGGTACTTTATAATTAACTTTAATATTTTAGCTCATATGACACGACCGCTGGGAGAGTCAGCGTAAAATAATTAAAAATAACCTACTCAAAAGAACTGAACAATTTCACACGAACTTTATTGTTCTAGGTAATTGTAAAAAGTATTATGAAATTTAGTTGTATTTAACTTCGCTTCGTGTGAATGTGGCAAAATTGGCGCTATTCCAAGAAAAATATTCCTCACTTAGAGGGATTAAATTTAGAGCAGGTAATCTAATTTGTGAAGAAAATCATAATAATAGAAATTGTAAAGCCTCGCTGTTTCCCCACAAAGAAATTTGTTATATTACGGCCCACCTGATATGCTCAATACAGCCTAAAGATGTGTCATACAGTTGTATTACATGCTTGCTACACTAAAAGAACGGAAGAGAAGAGGGGAGAAAAAAAGCTGTGACTAGAGATGTTTAAAATAATGAAAATTAAATAATTGTTAAATAATATATTTATACTAAACTCAATCTAAACAAACCAAATAAAAAATATCTATTACTAAACTTTACAAACTAGCAACTACATAAAAAAAAATGAATATGTTTAACAATAGGAACGCGGAAATGGTCCAAAAATTTTCTATTAAAACAGACCGTACATATCCTTTATTGTTATAGAATCAATAAGCACATTGAGACTATCACTCCAAGATTTTCATAAAATGTAAGTAAATTTGACAATTAAAAACTGTAATTACACTATTGCCAATTTTTCTAAGGTAGGTTGTAAGTCGGTTGTTGTATTTTGACTTCAAAGTGTAAAGTTAAAAAAATTGACTATAGCAGAAATTGAATCTAAATTAGAGTCATTTTAAAGAGCCGTTTTAAGGTAATAGTTAATTAACATAAGCTTAAACTATTAGATAGAGAATTGTAAAGTAATATGAATATTTTATTAAACTTTGAACCAGAATAGTATGAAGCTTAGTGAATTTATCTAATTACTATTTTAGCCCTCGGCTTCATTTGTATAGTTTCAGTATGATATATAGTTTAGTTTTGCTATTCTTATATTTTTTACTCGCTTTGATTGATTATATGTAATGAATATTTTAAAATGTCCTAAGAAGGTTATAATAACTTTAATTTATTATAATTTTGCAAAATAGTTTTGAATTTAATTATTGATCAATTTTAAAATCACAATACAGATAAAAAAAATGTTTGAGTGGAATTATTCACTATATACTATAATTCTCTAGACAAATAATAGCTTTCGTAGTCGGATAATATTTTTCAAGGCTTTCTTAAATTATAGCTATAAACAATAATAAATATAAGGAAGCAACAAATAAAACAGTGACATAATGAACAATTAACAACTCAACATAAATCAAGAAATAAATATGGTCTTTTATAATTTATTGCACACCTATACTCTGTTGTTCGGGTAATGGATGTGCCTCCAGATATCGTTGGTTGCCGTCTTTAAATTACTCACCGTTCAGGAAATGTACCGTTACTCGTGACTGCAAATCCACTTAGCTGTATTTCTCACACTATTAAGATAAGGAAATAAAAATTACCCTTATCGCATGAGGTTTAATAGATTTTTATTACATCCTGATTGTGTCGTGGATTACTGTTATTTTAAATTACTGTTGTTTTCTATATAAACTAACTTTCTCGATCAGTTGATCAAAAAATCAAATATTTATATATAGTATGTTTTTTACACTCGACGGCACCCACAAGGATATTAGTCCTGTGTCGGGGGTCCGGCGACACACACAGTCACAATCACAAGCACCCAGACTGGAACACATGCATGTATGATAAATACAAACATATGTTGCGTGTGGGAATCGAATACACGACCTGTGGCACTTAAGCCAGGCTAGCTACCACTGCGCCACAACGTTATTTATGTATTAGAATTATATTTTTAACTTAAGCATGAGAAGATGTAAATTTGTTGAAATTCAGATTATTTTTATAGATTTATTTTTTCATGTTTCTATTTTAACTATATAAATTATGAGATAGGCAATATGGAGTTCTTTAGTTTCTTAGGCAATAAGGAGTTGATTCTGTTCGGAATATAAATGGAGGTGTATTTAATATTTATAATATATGAGTACAAAAATCTTTTCCTTACAATAAATTTAAATGAAAACAGTTTGTATTGAATTATTTTTATAATTGTACAGTTTGTTATTTAGTAATATAGCATTAAAAATATATCTTCGAAATTTGTACCCGTAGACAGAAAGGTCAAGGCTTGATATTATTTCATTTCATAAAAATATTTATAGTATAATTTCTTATTATATCCTTATGCAAGATCTTTAGATTAAAGCGAGTAAGTAATGATCTGGTTTTTTCGAAAGCTCTTAAAATTTTTCGTACAGAGATATTCATACAGCAAAATGAATGGAATATTAAATTATGTTGGTCCTCATTTTTATATAAAACTGACGAAGCTTCTTGTTGGGCTTTCAAGATGCTTTTAAGCTAATGAATAAGTAAAAAAATCTATTGACTCTATGATATACACAGATATCTTATTCAAATTAACTTAGAAGCGTTTGTGAATTATTTATGTATATTTCAGATGTAAAGATCAAGTACGTACATTTTTTCATATTTAATGTAGAATTTATTCATTATGAATTGACACGTAATTGATTCTCAGAAGTACTTCCAAGTGTCGGTCATAGGTGGATACTATTATCGTTAGTAGTTAACTGATATTTTGAGTTATATCATGATGATTACACCATCAAAAAATTTATAAGAGATACTACAGAAGCTTACATCAAACAAAACTCGATAGTTTAACAACATTCAGATGTTTTTATAAGCTTTACGAAGTACGCTAAAAATCTATTGCAATGCAATCTATATTCCACATCTTAAACGCGTCACGAAATAAAACAATAAAATTGGTTTTAGTAATTCTGAAAAATAGTTTTTATTATATCGCGGGGTAAAAATAATCGTGAATGGGTTTACTTTTATCTTTAAAATAAAATCGTTATTTTCCGTACTTTTAATACGAATTCAGAAGCCATGTGGTAAAATCTTTTGACTGTCTTTCTGACCGTCTGTCTGTATGTATGTTTAATTCAAGTCAAATATTTTAAATCTTGTACGCATTATTTAATTTCTATCAGCCGCTTAAAATTAATAGTGCAAGTATTCATTTTAATTAAAAAATTTAAAGTCAATATGGGAATTGAATTTGAAAATTGAAGCTCTTATTTTGATTCCCGAATTGTTCGTGGTTAGAAATACACTTGGTGATATTTT
>JAOPTZ010000002.1:773058-784847 GCA_027564475.1 Doxocopa laurentia | reverse complement strand
TCTAATTAATGACGTACAAGGCTTCAAAGCCACTAAGTTTTTAGCGAAATTGTCTTATGTCGTAACTCCTGTTTAACTCTTAATTACTTTCACTGGTAGTCCGCAAACATTCATCTCGTTACGAAGCGTAGGCTTCATTATTTACTCGTGCTCACACGTTGCGTCTCATTCTACAAATATTTACCTCTTAACGAGAAACCTGACTTCACCCACGGGTAACGTAATAAACTTTTCTATTGTACTCTGTGGTTTGTTTACATTCGGCCGCGTAATCGTTACGTTGTCTAACGCTTTCATTGGTTTTAATTAACTTACGGTTATTTGTTGTAAGTTATTTATACGTATAAACGAATTTGATGTTAGAATTACTCATGTATTTATTTTCATAATACTACATCGCTATAATTAATTATAGGGACTTGTTTGTGCAAAAAACTGTATTATATAAATCGTTGTATATAGAGCAAATAAAAACGTTCTATAAGCCTATCGTTGAAATAAAATGATATATAACGGAAAATTAATTATATAGTATATTAACGACGTTGTGGTGCAGTGGTAACGAGTCTGCCACAGATCGCGGGTTCGATAATGTTTGTATTGACCATATAAGCATATGTTCCGGTCTGGGTCACGGGATACAAAGGATTATGGGGGCCGTTGAGTGTGTAGCTTTCATTTATATTTATTAATATGTAAATCTAGGCATTTTTAGTTTTAATACAAAAAGAAGCTAAACTTAAGTAAAGATAACAAGTTTTATATATAAGTTTTAAACAACGTAATTCTAGTAGCTGAAAGAAAGCGCAAAGTATCAAGAATAGCAGATCCGATATCCATCCCGCACAGAAGTTACTGATGTTCTTTGACTTTGTAGTCAGTTTGAGATAACAAGCGTGCAAAGAAAACTAAAGAAAGAAGTCCATTATTTAAATATATCTTAAATGTAACACAATCGTGAACAGTTCATCTCATTTTCGTAGTACATGTAGCATTAAATTAAAACATTTCTGGCAACATTCAATTCCAGTTGCCAATTTACGTTTAAGAAAATTCTATTATGTAATTTACGTTTAATAGATCATTTCACAATGTCAGAAGCAGGTTGCGTCATTAGTATTTTATTTCCTGGATAAATAAATAAAAATGTTTCAAGTTACGACCACAATATCGGCCGGTTGTTCTGCTTTGAGCGATGACCTTAATGTTGGACGTTGACAAAGCGCTCAGCGGCTCCCATGAAAACGTTCAAATACATCATAGCTCCTGACAGCGCGGTTCTGCGAACTGCTATATTTTATTTCTGCTACGATTCCTTGATGTATGATTAATGTTTTAACTGGGTTTATCAATCGCTGAAACATTAAATATGAGTATATTTCTTAAAAGAGATTATAAATAAATATATAGCGTTAATAGTGGAAAATATGAATCAGCTTCGAAAGGAATTCCATCCAATTCCGTTTAATTTTATTGAGCGTGAGAATATGCTTCCGTAATAGTTCCGTATATGTTTGTTCCGAACTTTGTTAAACTGATCTAAATATACAAAAAAAGCCTTTTATATATTTAATATAGTTCAAGCGACCATTTCACACATTTCAATTTTGTTCGCCTTTATTGACATTTTTTTTTTATATAATCCAAAATGGAAATCATTGGACTTTTCGACTGCGGTACTTCAAAATACAACCGCATTTTTATATGAAAAAGTGGTTTAATTTTACCTTATTTTTGTAAGATTTTCCGTAATAACGTATTACTTGGATTAGTTACTTGGATGTTTCTTCTGAACTGTGTTAAATTGATATAGTGTTAAATGTACAAATAAACCGCAACCATTTCACCTACATTGTTTTTGAATTTATTTGAATGGCATTTATTTTTATTATACAAATCGTGGGATTCATCAACTGCTAACTCCAAAATACGAACGCATTTTAATATCAAAAACAGCTCTTGTCACCGTTAAAAACAGATATTAAAATACTCTTACATTTTTTGTTTAAATTTTTCGTAAATGGGAATATAAAAAATACACAAAATAGACAATACGAAGCCTACATTCCATCGCTCAAAGCGTTGGCGTGTGTTTACCGACAATAGAAATTATTCCCCTCTAAGTATTATGAGGATGCAAAAATACACGTCTAGCTGTGACGTTGAGTGATGCGTTCCCGAGCGTATCTCATTGTCTGCCCAATAAAAGAGATTGCACAATATGAAATATTTCAATTTTGAACCACAAGTGCCTCATTGAATAAAGACGCGGCTCAGCCGTCCATCCTCAAACTAAAATATTCATACCGAATTGAGTGAACATTGAATGCATTTCAGCGAAGGTTAAATGGAATAGCTACGCGATTATGATATTAAATTATCCTCCTTATCGCATTCAAATCTAAAGTTTGATTCAGATATTGCCAATAATCGCTATCATTCGTAATTCAAAATATATTCACCGTTTAACATATATCGTTAATATTCGTATATGTCTAAAGTTTCATACAAAGGATCGCTTGTAATGTTTTAGCAGAGTTACATTATTAGAGTTACTATTTATGGATACTGTTATTGGAAAAAGTTTATTAATAAGTTCATATTTAATATACATACCCAACTGAACGACTCCAGAAAACATTAAGTTATAAAACTCAATGTTCAAAATATCATAAGAGGACAATAACAACATCGTGCGCTGTTATTTTAGACAAGAAAAAGGAGGTGATAGCAGAAGAGATAATATAAGAAGTTTGGGCCTCAAAGCTACCTATACTAACGTAATTCCAAACGTCCAAGAAATTTTCAAAATGACAATAATAAAAATAACAATTATCTGGTTATGGCATTGGTTTAAAATATTGCTAAGGCAATAATATAATATATATTTTTTTAAACTATTAATAGATTACCATATATTTATTATTTATAATTGGGTATTAATGTATTTATATATATATAGTTATAATAATTTATAATTGGGTATTTAGTACTTAATTTGGCATGTTTCAGCTATTCATACATAGACAATATGTAGTAGATTTTAGCGTTCAATGTTTCCACTGGTATGTGCGATCCTCTATTATGATAACGAAGCCGACGCCGGTCTCTATACAAGTGTACATATTCAAATTAAAATGTCACTGGAATGGTTCCTTTGAATCAAAGCACTCAATTTGTGGATTTTGCTTGAATAATTTTTATTAGAGTGTTCGTCATTCAAATAAAAAAAAAACAAATAACCTTATAACTACTCCTTTACGCAAATATAAGTTTATTTATTCTGAAAAATGTTTTTAATTCGAAAGTGCGTTATTAAAATAATATAGTAAATATATTTAAATTTATAAATTTTTCTATTATAGCTCCTTAAGTACATAACGATGGTGGCCAAGAATTCTCCCAGTATTGGCTGGAGTGGAAATAATCTTGCGAAGAAGCAGTTTATTACGTTCGCAATATCGCGGCGAAGCGGGGCGCGATTCGATTGCCAGCGCTCTGTGTGCCCCAAATTGATTTCTAAATAATTTGTCTATTCGAGAAATTCACACAACCGCTGCTATGTGCTTTATATTGTTGCTTTTTCATATTTGTTTTGTTCTTCTAGCCGATTGGATACAACATTTATTAATTGTAACAACGTACACAATCTTTGGTTGTAATCGGGGTTTGGTATAAACGATAACGTGGCATTTTACGTTAAGTTTTAAAAGAAAACTTACTATCTAAATATTTTCATACAAAGTAAAGTAAAATCATGATTAACATTAATTTTGAAAATTAAATCTCATTCAATCATTTCTAATTTTTTTTTGTATATAGTTTAACTGCAGGTCTTGGAGTTCAATTTTGTTATACTCATGTTTCTATAAAACAATTTTATCTAATTATTGACAAATTTATTTTCTATTTATTCTAAAATCAATTCTGCCAGTATTATATAATGATTTCAATTCTGTCTAAGCTTATGAATATTAATTTAATGTGTTATCAAATTTTGTTTTCTATACATACAATAAAAACTAAAAAAAACAAAACAAACTCACACACAAGCTGAAAATAAATGACAAATTTGTCTGTCTCCCTGTTATGCTACTTTCATGCATAAACTACTTAAAGAATTTTGATGGAACTTTTTTGTTTTTTAGCTGTTAGTGAGGAGCAACATATAGGCTATAATTTATTTTGAAAAAGAAGATCGGAATACCAGATGTGGACCTGTACCGGTCTGGGTAATATTACAATATATATACACAGCAACGCGTTGCCGGGCCTCCTTGTATTTAATAAAATATACATTTTTTTTGTGTTAGTAAATTAAATAGGTATGATAGTTCTTTTTATAATCAATCGCGCTTATAATTTAAATTAAACTATACATGCAGTTAATATGTACTGGGAATAGATCTGTTTTTGACAACGTATTAATAAGGCTTTATTAATTAAGATAAGGTATTGAAATTGAATTAACATATAATTAATCTACTTGACGTAATTTATTGCATATGACGTGAATGTGCAATGAACATCAATTGATCAGTCGATTGTTACACGTAGCTATTGGTCAAACGACCCCAGTATTGTGTGCTAGCGTATAGAACATGTTAATTATGTCCTATGTTGATGCTTTGGTAGTGTCACGTAACCCGTTAATTGTTCCGCTTTCGAAAGGCAGATTTATATTCGCATTGCAGGGCCGTTAAGCACAAATGTGTTACCGTATAAATCTTATATATTGGTTAGATATTTACGCTGTGTGAACGCTTAAATGGTTTTTATTTTTAAAGTAAACGAACCTTAATATAATAAATCACTAAAGAAAAAACTTTAAAATGATTAACGATTTCAAATTGGAAAAATTAAGTGTTTGATTAATTAATCAAGTATAATTAAATAAATATTAATAAATAAAACACTTCAACCCCCATTAGGATCTTAATATTGTGTTGGGGGTCCGGAAACACACACAATGATAATCACAAATACCCCGATCGGAAGACATGCTTGTATGGTCAATACAAACATATGTTCCGTGCGGGAATCGAATCCGCGACCTGTGGTGTTTTAAGGCAGGTTTGCTACCGCTGCGCCTTTAGCGCGCTGCGCTTTGAGCTTTTCTTTAATGTATATTATTTAAAACACTAAACAAACTGCGTTACTTTTTCTTTAAATAGTTTTTATACATATAAAAATACGCTTTATTTTAAGATTATTTAATGGTTTATTTCTTGTTTACATACTTTTTTATTATATGCTTAATATTCTAATGTTACAAAGAGATAATAATTTATATTCTATGAGAGTAATTCTATTCAATGTCTTAAATGTGATAGACTATAGACTTTTTTTCAAGGAAGACTCATCGTAATAGTATAACGTATTTATACAAAGTTTGTAAAATAATTGTTTTTAGTTATAGACGCAAAATGTAGCTAATAATAAAACCAGACTGCTTCACAAAGCATGCACTAGGTATTACAAAATTTGTTAATCGCAACTCCAGAGGGCAAAGGGTAGATTTTCATTTTCATCAAGGGATGGAACGTGAGCACTGCGTATCCTTTTGTGGGTGTGGTAATTTTAATGAGTTTTGCGCCAGGCTAGCGGTGACATAGCCCCGAGTGAACTTGCATTAGTAGCGCGAGTGAAGAGTCAAAAAGCTCTCTCTGTGTGTACTTTAAAACAAACGTGTTACGTTATGTCCGAGCAAGTATCGATAATTTAAAACTTTTTTAATCTCATATACCTAGTCAATGTTTGACGTTCCTCACTTAACAAAAAACTAGATTATAACTAGATAGTCGAATATAGTGTTATTTTCTTTTTCATATAGTTATTGAGATACGAACAATACCATCAGCTCCAACATATTATAATGGGTAAAATACCGGGAAAGTGACGCGCAGGAAAGGTAAATAAATACTGGCTGTGCAACATCCAAGAATGAATGACCATCGCCTGCGTCGAACAACTGTTCCGCTTGGCGCAAGATTGGGCAAAGTTATCAGAGCTGGAAGTCAACCTCTAGTTCTGTAGATGCACGAGAATAAGAAGAAAAAGAAGATAGTTATTTAAGAAGATACTTAGCACAGAAAAGTTTTTAATAATATTTCTAGTTGTTTAGTGAAAATAGGTTATTTGAAAAAAAAATATATTTATGAAAAATAATGTAAATAATTATTTTATTTCATCGATATACGCGACAGCACTACACTAATGCCGCTATTAATTTCGTCAGCAGTTATAAGCGAAGCAGTTGGCGTTATTAGCCTTGCCCTTTAATGCGTAATAATTTACTGCACTTTATATTAAAACAAAACATTTTGAACTTTCCTAACGAGGGAGGGTCCCCAGGCTCGAATTAACTCCCACATAGGACATTTTAGAACCTTTGACTAAAAGCTAATTAACTGCGAGAAAATTTACGCTCTTATTTTTTAATTTGGTATAATCATTTGAACTTATTTTACACAATTAGAGATCAAAAACCAGATTGCTTATTAGTATTAGATATAATAACCAACAAATTAAAATCACACTAGATTTAATTAAAAACATAATAATAATTTAAACATCATTTTATAAATACATATTATACACACACATAACTAAATGATTTTCATCAAGGCTATATTTAAATAGTTTATAAATATGAATGAACGAGATAAAAAATGATGGATGGGTTACTAACTAAGAATCTGTAATCAACAATATGACGCTGAGAAAAAAATAAAATCAAACTAAATTTTTATGGAAGATACATAATATTTTACCTTAAAGTACATAATATTTCCAACGGTAGTTCAAACTATCATTTTAACTAAACAATTATTGTAAACTCGAAACCTCGACACGCTTTATTATATCATAAAGAATTTGCTACCGTAAAATAGGTAAAAATAAATTTAATATATTTATATGGACGTAGGGCTTAATAAAGGTAGCTTTGTAAAGTGTCTATCTTGACTATTAGGAATAATGAAAATGATCATTGTACCGGAACCGACCTATTTAATGGCGGCCCCGTCTACGTCTGCTTATAGTGCTTAAGGCAATTCTATGAGCAAATATTTGAAATTCATTGCTATTTCATTTTTAAGAATTTTTAATAACGTACAATTTATAAATATTTGCTTATAAATAATATAGTACAATATTTTTTTCGTAAGAATTTGTGCCCATATTAATTATACTGGCCGATAAGACTATCTCATCTTTAAATTTGCAGTAATTTCTAAAGTACCTTCACATGATTTATTTTGCAAATAAAATGAAATTGAAAAATAATTTACATAAAAACTTTAAAGCGGATATTTACAGAATGTTTGATGGAAATACGAATAAATCCTTTTTCAAATTTATGTCGTTCTCTTCCCTTATTTTGTTTCTGTCATAGTTTTCTTACATTTCACGTTTATTTGTTTGATTTTCGTATTTTGATTCTAAAACAAAATTTCCTGCAACAATAACTTTTGCCTATTTTTAATTTAGAACGATGTGTACGAATCATGGCTTTTTTAAAATAAACCAACAGTACTGTATTGAAATATTGGTGGGTGTAATAGTAAGAAGGATCCTGAAAGTGAAACGAAGATCTGGAAACCATCTAAAGAGACTTTTTAGTGGTAGATCTCAGTGGCCAAGAACATTCGTTACATTGTTGCCAATGTGTTGAGAAATCGCCACCGCTATTCAAGACGAAAACAAAAATAATTGAAATAATTTTATTGAAAACTAAATGGGATATGATTGAGCGAAATTCTACTGCACTTATGTATATGCTATAAGCATCTCACTCGCCCGTAGCTCTCCTCAAATTAATTACATATTGCACTGCGGGTAATTCCACCTCCGTATTTAATAAAGTTTAAGCTTCGTTCGTGCCACTTACCCTAAATTACAAACACTCGTAATTTTTTTATGGGTTGGTAACTCGTTTACTTTGTGAGTATAACACGGTACGGTTTCATGTGTTTATTTCGACGAGACCATATTTCATAATATTATTTCTACGAAACTTTTTTTGACGGCGTTCTGACTACTGATATGAGGCAAAACATTTAACTTGCATTCACATTTTTAAATTTTATCTAAATTAATTATGTGGCATGACATTTAATTAATATGATTTTATGTAATGAATTATATTAAATTGAAATAACATGTGTATAAAATTATTTGATTCCCGCTCTAGACATGCGTTTGTACTTTTATATCTGTGTATATGTACACACAGATATATAATTATGTATGGACAAAATAATATTAGATGCTAGTAGGTGTGTAGCATTAGTTATTTATTTATTTTTATGACTAGCTGCCCGTCCAGACTTCAACCAGGTTCTTGGATCTCCTACCTACATACAAATATTATATAATAAAATTTTTCTATATAAAATTTTCGATCTCATTCATCCTATTGCCGTGAGAATTTAAATCCCGTTGATCTCATACAAAAGGTTTGTATGAAATTAACCCGATTAAATTAATGATAACGAACAAATAAAAAATTATATAACAAAAGATATAGAGTTGAATGAGGAGCCAGTAAATTCGTCGAAGAACCTTAACCATTAAACATACTACAAGCTTTAATCAAGATCGTACGATACTAAAGCTAAACTAAAGTGACGAAACCTAAATTCAGTGACCGTGTAAACACGGCCAACTTTATATTCAACACGTCAATAAAGCCGCCTAAGCTGTTTAAAAAACGAGAAAAGAGAGCGTAAAGGGTACGAAGGCAATTGAATGGCCCCGAGAATGGAAGAGGCGGTCAATCGAAGCACTGAGAGGACTCATTACAAGCCCACACTTTACCCTCGCCAAATCGAACTTTCTAGCTACGTAACACTCCACAGATAAATTATTTCGGGTAAATGTTTCAATTGGAATTCTTTTCAATGGCTTAAATTACAAAAAAAGTATATAAGATGCTTATTTTATATTATATATATTATATACATAAGTCGAGTAATTAATATTAAGAGATAGCATTTATTAATAAAACAAATATTAATCAAGGCATTGTTTTTATAATCAATAAATTATTATAAAACAAAACACTTTATATTATATTTCGCAAAAAATATTAGCAGCTAATTTCGTAGTATAACGAATATAGCGAAACTATTCAAAGAATTTGACGTTCGAACTAAAGCAAAGAAAACTTTAATAAGTGCTCGTAGATATCATGCTAGTTTCAAACTTTTCGATAAGAAGCGGCCTCAGCAGTATTCGACCACTTTTACCCAACTGGGCGGAGTTCTTACGCTTCGCCGGCAGTTTTAATGACTTATTCGCTTTTTCTTAGTGTAGAAAAGGAATTCGTTTAATAAAACAGTCATTGTCTAGACTTAAGAAAAGAAACGGTGTAAGAAAGAACATTGTTTGTTCCACGTCTCATTTTATTGACATAGCCTCAGGCATTCTAAATATTTGCGTTTCTTTAGAGAGCCACAATTCAGAGTGCACTTAAGCGCGTCAAGTAGAAGATGAAAATGAATAAAAAAATATTATGAACGTATTTTGTATGCGACTGTATCAGACAAAATAAAATTTAGAAGTATATAATAAAATCAAATCATATATAAAAAGACTAAAAACTAATAAAAATAAATAAAAAAGTACGAGATTCAATTCCATCCAACTACATAAATGTTTTAGTTTATCTAGTTTTCAAAATAAAAAAAAATAAACTAAAAAACGTTTACAACCATCAAGTTTCAAACAGACAGAAGCCATTACGCAATATAAATCAAAAACTAATGGGATCCGTTCGCACATTCCGTAAAAAAAATAACTAAAATCCAGCGCAACCCTTCAATGCACATGTAGCCGTAAATAAAAATCGATCACTACAATCCAATCAGTATCACCGACGATTTGCTTTTCATTGCATCCTTTTTGAAAACGATGAATTACTAACATGATCAAACAAAACACCTATCCGTCCCCATCGCGACTCTATACACATGTTTGTTATTTTATGAGATTGGCTAACAAGGGACAGGGGGACTGCGACAGATTAATTTAGCACTTGATTATTTTACCGCTTGTAAATACAGAAAATATTATTACAAATATGAATTCTAATATTTATTATTTTAACCATCATATAAGTAACAATTGACACAGTGACTATCCAAGTTTGTTTTTAGATTTGACCGTTTGACAATAAGGCAATAATATACATGTCACTAACTGTCACAGTTTATAAACAGATGGAGGGTTAGGCCTTAACGGAGAATTCATCGGCTAAGGCTAAAATTATACATTTAGGGAACATTTATTGCCGGACTAGAAAACTGGCCTAGAAACGAACAATATCTTAATTTATATTAAGATTCTATTTGGCAATGTCTATTTAGTTTAGTCTAATAATATTAAAGTTTTTTATACCATCATAAATATGATCTTATAAAATAAATTTTAACTAAAATATTATTTGATAAATGTTATATGTTTCAATTACTTAAGTTTTATCGTATTATTTAAAAAAAAGTAATTGATAGATTATTGTTACTTACGTTGAAATTTTCATATCCGACAAGAGGTTAAAACAAAATGACATAAAAAAGCTTATTAATTATTTAATTGCTTATTAATTATTAATTGTTATCACCTCATAAAACGAACTCTAATATGTACAATAAAGTCTACTCTCCGAGTAAAATGAGTTGATTCTATATCGGTATTGTCGAAATTTACAGAAAATTTCAGAACTTTATTAAAAGCACTTATAACGTAAATAATTTTTACATAACATCAGCAAAACGTTTTAGATTAATTTTGTCGTTTGTTTAGGTTGAAATAATCGGCTTACGGAAATGGATCCCACCCTTTCATTGTAATAAATCTTGTTTGCAATTACCAAAGTGTTCTTAACAAATATATTAATAACCGACGACTCCCCGCATCTTATCGATTTTAAGAAATTCTATATTTTTATATTAAACTAAATATTTCACAATAGAAAAATGGTAAAATAATGTACTAGTCATTATAAGTCTTAAAAACATCGCTGTTTTTGATAATTAACACAGTCTGGCACGGAGAAAATTACACGGTTTTTTTATAATATAAAAAAGATACATATCTCTAGGATAAAATTATCAGAATAATAAAATGAACTATGTAATATTTTATATAAAAAAATTCTGTGGACTTAGTAACTCAATGATCAATACGAGTCGCCACACTTCAAAATAGTAGCGAAGTCGCTAAGCTGCAGAATTTTAACTAAGGGAATAGAAAAAGTTAACAAACAAAAATTCCGAAACACCTTTATTATAAATAGTTAAATGAAAAGATATAAGTCACTATAAGCTCATTACAGCTTCCAGCAATATTTTGTAATATAAAATGGTTAATAAAAATATACATATAAAGCTTGCTTTGGTCTTTTATGTACTCCATTTTTTTATATAATATTTTTTTTAATATACTTTATTGGCTTAGAAACCTGCTTTATTCAAAGATAAAATATCGAAACCTATTTAATTACAGCTCCCTATATCCACTATTTTGATTTTGTAATTCGTATACTTGAATATCTGCATTTCCTTGAAATGAAACCTTTAGTGTGTAAATTCAGCTGTACGAAATATTACATACACACGTTATTTATTATTTATTTGTAAATAATTAAATCTCCAGATTTGAGGATATTTTTAATAGAGTTGGTGAAATAGTGAAGAAGTTGAAGCGTCCACAAATGCTAAAATGATTTTAAAATATGTGCAGTCAATTTCACGGCGAGCGCTCGGCTTGGCGTTTAGTTGCCGACG
>JAOPTZ010000002.1:749116-759796 GCA_027564475.1 Doxocopa laurentia | reverse complement strand
TGCAGTCCTGCTTCGGTCTCATGCCGAAACCACCTCACAAGGACCGATCCTAAAACACCATCAACACAACTCAATAATTTGAAAAGAAATTATCTGTCTGTATGTACACGTTAATCTCTAAAACTATAGAAAGGATTATAATGATTCTTTTTTGACCGACTTCAAAAAAAGGAGGAGAATTATTTTTTTATACTATTAAGACAATAAGGCCGCATCGTATAGGCAATAATTAAATGAACGTCTCAATAATTAAAGACAGACATGCATTAATATTGAGGCGGCATGTGATAACGAAATAAGTTAAATCTTGAAAAGATGTAATAAATCTCATGTCATGAAGAGGCGCCACGCACCTTTCATAATACCGCTAGAGGTTAATACGTCATGTACTAAATATACCCACTCGTACTTATTCGAATTAGGTTCTATTCATTTCTACGTCCTAAATCAATCAATATTTTATAAGCACATAACTACGCCCGCAACTTTACTCGATAATAAAAAAAATATTTTATTTTATATACAGAATACTTATTGGAATATATTTTTGTATTTATTTTACTACAATTATATTAGTTAGTATTTCGCCTACAGCAAGTCGAAGACAACACAAGAAGAAAATCCAGACAAAATCTGACAAAGCCAATTTAGGAATTACCTAAAATAAATAGACTAAATAATCCTGAATATAGTTGTATCTTTAATATGCAATATCTAGTTGACCGAGCTGAACTCGGGATTTTTTTAACAAAATATATATTTAAAGAAAAGTTGTAAAAATAATATAATAAAATAAAAGAAAAATGTAATGAGCAATGTAAGCTGGGTTTGAACCTAGATCTTTTAGTCATAATACCACTCGCTTTCAAGACTATGCTAATAGATGCTTGTCGAAATTTGCGAAATTTTCCTTCGTTCTAATACAAACTTTAATTGCTTGATAACATGGATAAAACAACATTTGCTAAAAATAAAACCTAGCTAGATCGCTTTTTTGCCCCCGAAACTCCCTGCGTACTAAGTTTCATGAAGGCTCTTGGTGCCGTTACCGAGAATCAGAATATATATATACAAGATTAGCTCATTTAAATATATAAGATTTCGTTATTATAAGCTGACAGTATAAACAGACAGACTAAACTTTAATGTTTGTATGTGTATGTGTTTAATATAGATAGGAAAAAAAGTACAACGGTAATGTCGAGGGTACGAATAATTTGCGGTCATACATGAATGTGATATATTAGACGTTTATACGTTTTATTAACCTTTCACAGTGATTGATTTACGTGTTGTTTTTAGGACAATCATTTTGAAGAGATTATTGAAAAACGACTGCTTCAGCTTGTATAATATGATTTATTTTACTATTGTTCGCATTTCACTACGGTTGTTGCATTTGAATAAGAACACTGTTACAGTTTTTTATTAAATTACAACGGTTTTATAAAACAAATTTGATAACACTATTCGAGTAATTTTTTGAGATATGCCTACCTACGAAAACTTATAAAATTAACATTTTTTTTGTATAAATAATATAATAAATATTTTGTATTTTTACTACGCTCCATTTGAATTTTGACAAAATTTTTCGCCTATTTTTCCGATATCTTAATGGCCCTGACTGGCTACTAGATACTGGCTTTGATTGCATACCTGGGAGCTAAGTAATTGGGAGGGAAAGAAAGGGAAGCCCTCGTGTGGGAATAAAATCAATTCCGATTTTAAGTTACCTGCTCTGAGACGGAACCTCAGCTTAGAACGTCATCGGAAAAGCACCATGAGCGCATTCTTATTCATTCATTCATTCGGCATTCATTCTAATCGATAAGAAATAACCATCTTACATTTCTTCGTTACATGAGACATTTTTTGTGATATATGTTCAGAATACGCATGTACCAGATGATAGGGCGCTCAAATTAACTAATAAAAGAAGTTCGATCTAACTACACTAATGCGTATTTTATTAAGAAATCGACTCATCCGAGGTTTGTCATAGCCTCTTCACCGGGATTATGTAGAACATTAATATACAATGTTTATAACTGTGACCGTCGACCGGCGCCAAGGATCCGCGACACAAGAAACCCGCAAAATCTTAGCTTCCGAGAAATTCAAAATATTTACCTCATTATAGAATTTTCTTGAAATATAAACTAATTCAATGAACCGTCAATATGTATTCGTAATACCCAAAATGAGTCATTAAAATTCCATGTCAATTAAAGTCGTATAATAATCGGCCTCTGAGACAAATACGAAAAATTATAGCGTATTTTTTTATCAATAACATAACTAACATTTTTATATTTATTATAATGTAACGTTTTTAAATTTGTCTCTTTTCCGCAAAATATTAATTATATGCATATTTATCAGTGTATTTCCACTATATTAATGATGTGACTTTGCTGGTTGGATTTTATGAATATATCAATAAAAAAAAATTAATAAAATTATAATTAATAAAAAATAAAAATAAACTATAATGATTCGTACTAAGTATTACTGAAATAATAGCTAAATACCAATATCGATATATTATGATGGGTATCTTTTCTGAGTAGTAAAAGATCTTATTGTTTCAATTCAGGCAAATTTAGCGAACATGAATACTTATAAATTACGCTATTCTAATTTTATTTACGTCACACAAAATAGTTTAATTTACAACACATTTAATTTTAAGTTTAAACACTACAAACCACATTAAATTAGCTTCCTTTTATCGATAAAAAAAAGTAAGCATTCTATAATAAATATTTTTTTATTTGAGCTTGTACTAGCAGTCGAATTCAAATATTAGGATTTATGCTTAAAAAAAAAACTAAAAATGGCTTACAAATATTAAATTGACGTTGGCCAGTTATGTTGACTTGCTTATATTAATATTGGTCATTATAATAAATAGCTTTTAGCTTCTTTCTTATCGAAATAGTTAATTGCATTTGTTGTCAAACATTTATACACTTACAATTATGTAAATCTATGCATTCGTTTTTTTCTATGGAGGATAAAAATATTTAAAATTAGTAATATTTTAAAGCTGAGAGTGACATGAGATGATTTTATTGAACAAGCTACAGTTTTACTTTTGTTTAAACGTACTATATAATTGCACAATAAAAAATTTAAATTATTAAGTACGTCGATAATCTATTTCACTTAAAAAAAGTCAAGTATAAGTATACACACATACTTTAAAAAATATATATATTTTATATATATGGAATAATTTAAAAATATGCGTCTGTTAAACTACCGTCGCTGTTAATCAATTTCATCAAAATGTTTCATTGAGATTACTCACTAGAAATTCGCTTTAAAAATATTATGAATCAAAGATATTTGTAAATCACCAATACCAACAAATAACTTAAGTGGGCAAACCCGATCATTGGGAATTTTATCGAATACTGTTTCTTCAAACTAAATCCGGATAATCAATATTGTGAAATTTTACAAGGTCGTGCTAGTTTTAAGAATTTTATACTTTTATATTACCATTATAAAAAGTGTTATTTTTCACAGCTTTGCCATGTGATTATTATTTTTGACACGTAAAATAAAATTTCGCCGTGTCAGATTTTTGCACTGTGCTTGTTCATCAAACTGTATTTTTATTTATTTTCAAATAATAAAAAAATGATGAATGATGTAGACTTTCAAAGTAGAATTAGGTAAAGAGATTATTATAAAAAATAAATAAAAATAATAACAAGTCAAATAAAACTTCAAATGTTTAAATATTGTAAACTCCATGATATTACATTTTCCTTAGAAATATTGGTATTACTATTTAATTTATAAATCTGTGCTGCTAATTGACTTTTAATGTTATAGTTAAAAAAAAATTACAATACGAAAGGGAAGCAATAAATTAAATTATACGTCCGTTTTAAAAAGTAAATTTTTTTTTTTCGACTATGAATGGAATAAATTTTTTTTCTTTAAATCTGCATAAATTAAAAATTCCAACACAATTTATTTAGTCCAAAATATTTACAACATTGCTTAAAATCCGTTTGAACTTTGTGTTTATACGAGTAACATAATATTCTTGACAAATATATTATCAAGAATCCTTTATTTTTTATAAATACAAAAGACTTTTTTGGCACTCATAAATAATCAAGATTTCTTTTGTTTGTATGGTGTACACCTCCGCAATCAGAGAATAACACCAACAGCTTAGAGTTGCAACGATAGAGTAGCCCAATAAAGCGATTTTGTTCAACAATGGTATGCAGAGGTAAAAAATACGTAGGCCTGCGTATGTGTGCGTTATCGTATGACGTGAATAGAATGCGCGTGTGTGCTGGTTCCCGCGAAGAGATGAGCTGATGTAGCCAATGTATAAAAGCGAAGCGTCGATTTCGAAATCAACACAGTGTTTTGAAATTCTCTAAGGAGTGTACAAGAGTTTGACCGTGAATAGATTTCCGCATAGTGATCGCAAAGGTTGCAGTGCAGTGATTAATCTGTAACATATAAGTGTCTATTAGAATTTTTCTGAAACATTTTTTGTGGATACAGGATGAATTCCATCGCGGTAATTTTTTTTTATTCAATAAAGTTTTGTTAAATTATTTTTTATTAATTTTTTAAATATATTGAGAGATCTTTATATTTAAAATTACAATTATTTTATATGTTCTCTAATAACTTTATTATGTTATGGTTACAGTTCGTTATCGCATTCTGCGTATGCGCAGCTGCCGGTTCACCTATCGAAGACGGCAAGTGGAATCCCTATAAATACGGCGACGATGGCAAGTAAGTAAATGTCACTTGTTTACTAATGCAAGCCCTTTGTTTAATAATTAATGTGCGCATTTACATTATACATAAAAAATAATACTTCATACAATCCTATAAATATTAGTGTATAAAATCTATCGGGTTCGTTACAAAGCAATAAGCTTTTTTCATGAATGTTAATTTTTTAAACAAATAATAAAAACTACGAAAACCTAAGATTTAGATTTATCAAGCAATTTTGCGCATCTAAGTTTCAACTGCAATCAATACAACCGTAATTTTCAAAAAAGACAGAGTATATTTCATTAAAGAATACAAAAATAATTTTAATCATAATATTTCTTTATGTAAAAATTTAAGACAATATATAACTTTACAAAATCAAAATAATAACAAATTTATTTCTTCTCTCAGGTACATACCAAACAATGAAGGAAAATACATTCACATGCCAAACCCCTACATCCATTTAGACAACCCTTACGATGGAGGATTCGGACCCTACGCTCATGACTATGAACCCTACGTAGAAGCAGCTTCCCAAGACATTTACAAGTTGGTACTGAAACCGCCTCAGGAATACAATCCCTATTTCAAAGACGGCTATTACAAGAACAACGGCATCAAAATCATCAAACAGAAGCACAATTACGATGAGGACAAATACGATTTTCTGTAAGTATTTTAGTAATTCAGAGTAAACAAAGTCATTAATGTCATCATTTGAGAACGCAATAATTTGTCACGAACTATAAAACTTAAGTAACATAAAACTTAAAAGCAAAATCGAGATAAGCCTTTTTTACGTAACAAGTCTCTAAAAAATAGTAAATCACGAATAAACAACGAAAAAAATGCAAAGGAATCTAGATAGTTTTATTTGGTTTTACAAAAGTTATATTTAATGTAATTCTGTTGTTGCATATATGTAAATCTATTGCCGCTTTATTTTAATAAATTTCCATACGAAATATATAATATTAAAATATATATATGTATCGCGTCACCTAAACAATATCGACCTTGCAAAGCTGAATGTCGCACTATGATGAACCGTTATGCTAATCAACCCGCTTGGAATTTCGTCATGTAATACAGTAGCTATTCTAAATCATAACAGCTTTCCTCAAGGACGAATGAACTTCCTGATTAAAAGACGTCAGAATAGATAAAATATTCAGATAAAGGACTTAGATATTCAAGTTCATTTTTAGTTTTAATATCATCATATTAATCATAATAGCATTTGTTAGTAGGAATAAAAATGTTGACCTTGACCACGATAGAATTTTGACGCTCACACTGACACGCTTCGGTCATAGTTCAAGCCATTCATAATCATTAATGACATGTATATCGGTAATAAAGCATCAAATACAGCCCTAATATATTTTGAGTGTCCCATTAACCCAGAAAAAAAATATGTTGATAAATATATCAGTATAATTTGTTGCATAATGATTTAGAAAAATAACAAAATTGATTTTTTTATTAATTTCCAGTTTTGAAACTGAAAACAAAATTCGCGCCAAGGAGAACGCTGTTATAAAGAACCCAAACACTATTGATGAGGGAATTGCCTCAAAGGGTTTCTACGAGTACATAGGCCCCGATGGATTCATGTACAGAGTTGATTACACCGCTGATGAAAATGGTTTCCGTCCAAAACTGAAGAGGTTAGAGACCCCCTACTCCGGAAAATGGGTGCTAGAGAAGGTTAACTAAAAAAAATTGCTCTGCTATCATCAAAATGAAACATTTCCTAACAATTTCCTCATACAAATCAGTATTTTCAAATAAGTAGACGATACTTTAAGCGAATAATTTATGCATTATATATTTTAATGCATAAGTCACGAAGTAAAATCTATCACGAATATGATATTTCAATTTGGTCTTGCCTCGATTATTTTTCAGAATAATTTTGGTAATTACTTAGTTGTAATCCAGTGAAATAATTAGCATTGTATAAACTCAAACGTACAAAAAAGCATGTAATTAAGTCATTGAAATTCCTGATTGAAAGGAACGACGTGTCCGCTTAGAATAATATCTTAATTTATATTTTAGTCATAAGTTCTTAGACGAATCAAATTTAGATACTTATTTATGAATTGTGATAATAAATTTATATTTCTCTATAACATTTTTGATTTATTCACACACACTTTATTTGTTCTAAGGTGAAATGATTTTTTTATCCAAAAAAGTCAAGAAAACTGTAAAAACAAGTTCGCGCTACATTAACTCAAACTATCGATAAATGATATCAATGGTCATGTGATTTTTAAAAATATTTTATGCCTAAATAACGGTAAAATTGCAAATAAAATAATCATAAAATTTTAATGAAATAAAATAACGTAAGGTATTAACTTTATCTTTATTTTATCATTTAAAAATATATAAAAATCATAAAAACGCAAAAGATATTTGCATTAATTAAGTGTAACCTATCGGTTTCAAGTTTGTTTCAATAATTTAATGTCACAAAATATCTAAAAATAAAAAACGGCAAAAAATAAACAAATGTCAAGCGAAGAGCAGAAGTCGTAAAGTCATGCGTGCTAGGTCACTGGCAAGAAATTTGGTGAAATTGTTTTGGCTCAAGCTTTCGGAGGCTTTTATGGAGGCATGGGGACGTTGACCGAGAGCACTGCCAAGTAGCCGGCGCCGCTGTGCCCGACGCAATGCGATCCCACCCGGGTGCTGCACTGCGTAGTGACTTATCTTTCACTCGTTTGTTTCTTCACCCAAATAACTTACGACCGTTACGATACATCCCATTGCCAAATAGGTCCATCCCATTATTATTATTCCGCTTTAGTGCCCTGGATTTTTTACGACACTAACGGGAAGCGACGAACGTAAATTAAGGAATTACTCGTGAACATCGTAACTGCTAATTCCGGAGCATCGACCCAATATATATTCATGAAAACCTTTTACAAACAACTAAAAAAGTGTATTATAGCAAGTATTCAAATATAAAGCCTAATGCCTACCCAATGCAATTCAAATTTGATTAAAACAAATATTAAATTTATATTATCTTCTTGATTACAAGATTTCATGATTAATAATTGTTTATGTATTGGATATTAGTAAATTTTTTTGGAAAATATTTTATCTCTAAATTCAAGTAATATTAAAAAAACAACAGCATATCTAAAACTTCAGATTAATAACATCATAACATCTTATGTTAGACTCGCTATTTCACTTAAAATATTCGTTATTTAAAACTATTATTAACAAGTAACATCGATAATTTGTTCGAAGACGAGGCGTGATAACTAGCTTAGCTGCATAAAGCTTGGCAGAAAACGATTTAGCGGTTGCGAACGGCAGGAAGAAGGGCGGACGTCGGCGCCTGTTGGCTTAATTGGCCCCCGACCAACTTTCCAAAAAGAACCTTCTGTGGGAACGTGATGTGGTTAACTGGAAAAGGATAGAGTGAAACTACATAATTTTTGGAACAGTTTTTTTATTTGGTCAATACTGTGCTGAAAACTTTTTGGATAATGTTTATTTCCTCACGTATAGCGCAGCTTAGTTTCATCTTAATGCTGTTTTTTTATTGCTATGACATTATAGTGACATTTTTATTTTATAATGTATTTTACTTGAAGGGATGCTTCAGAATGTTTTTAATAGAATGTTTCACACCGAAATGTTTTTAATAGCTTCCTCGAAATACTTCCAATATTATAATGTTCGCGTAAGATTATTATGAAGTCTGTGGTGAAGACGTCCGTGGGTATTATTTTTTCTAAGAATAAATTCTTGTTCTCTTCTCTACGAATAGCAAGTTGCAATAAAGCGAATATACTAATAAATAAATACTTATTTAGAAATTTACACTTCATAGTGATAAAATGGATCAATTCGTTTTCGTGAACTAATATAACGGAATTATTTTGTAATAAATCATAGAACTTATTAAATAAAAAGAATATGATGTGATTAACTCTTAAAAAAAAGAATAAGTAGGTGAGCCTATTCGTCCAAATAACATCTCAATATATATTTATTTGTAGATATAATTGTCGGTTATCGTTGTACAAATTAATAAATTCTCAAATTCTAATATTTATTTATATTCAAATACAATGATAGATTTGGTAATTAGATACATTAAATATTTCTAATGTAACGGGTTTTAGAAAAGAGTAAAGTGCCGGTAATAGTAACGGTTCTTTTATTATGCATAGATTATGTATAATAAAACGAAACTGTAAATCTTCTATACTTACCAAAAATATTTTCACAAACTAGAACATTTGTCATTGATATCTTCCTCTGACACTGTTTCATTCATTATTGTCATTCATTATCACAGTTGAGGAATTGCGTTTCTGTTTCACTCTTAGCGAATATTGGCGTAAAACAAAGGCGTTATGTTGTGTTTCTTATAATTATTAGGATGGGCTTCCTATTCCTTATCTTAACTGAATTGGCTACTCACATTTAAGGTAAGAGTATTATTATATTAGTATATTGTACATGTATAGATTTTTTTAAACAAAGAAATTAATCAAAACTGAATTATTATTTCGATTTGAATCTAGGTACACGAAGTATATTTTAAATTAGTATGTCTCAAATTTTTTCGAACTTTTCACTTGATTTCGATCATTCGATCAATTGATTTTTCACATCGAAATATTTTGATAATATTGTGTTTCACTCAGATTGCGTTATTTTTAAGAATAAATAGATTTTTTGTGCAAATTAAATTCTTATGAAGGTCCGAATTATTATATTATTTTTGTTTATTCATAAATTTTAAATACATCATTTTATACATAAATAAAAATGTTAAGATTTGCAATAAAATATTCATATAATGAAAAAAAATAGCTTAATGTAATCTAGTTAAATAAAAAGTTAAAGTACCACGTCTCTATCAAAACCTCTTTTATCATAACTTAGAATACAGTTCTACAAATTGCAAAACGATATATCAAGACATAAGCCCTGCCTTAAGCTACCAGCGCCTACGCACATATTTATTTAATCTATCTTTGACTTTTATTAACGATAACATCATGAAGTTATAACAACTTATTTGAGAAACTTATAATTAATATATAAGATTTTTATATCGTAACGGGACATATATTGTATTGGCCATACAAGTATGTGTCCGGAACACATTTAAACATGTGCTTAATTAGTTGTGATTGTGTATGTGTGCGTTTCTGTATCCCAGACACAGGATAGCGTATATTAGCGTTTCTTTTAATCTAAGTCAGCAAATTTATGAATTCTATGTTGTATATGGAATTAGTATAAATTAATAACGTCGCTTAAAATTTATTAATAGTTCGATAGTTTCTAGTATTAAAATCAGTACACCTTCAATGATCTACTGCAGGCTTTACTATTTAATAAATAAACTTCTTAAGTAAGAATAATATTAACGAGTCATTTATTACTGGCTTTAGGATATTTTAGGTTAAAAACTTATCTTTGAAAAACGATTGAAAAATCACATAAAAATATATACAATATAAGAAAATAAATAGAAAATACTTTGTTATGACGATGTTGTGGCGAAGCGGTAGCGAGCCGTAAGCGCCACAGGTCGTGGGTTCTATTCCAGCACGGAACATAATATTATGTTTTATTTTGATTTAATGGCATGTGTTCCAGTTTGGGTATTTGTGGTTGTGACTGTGTTTTTTTCCAAATCCCCGACACAGGACTAATATCCTAGTGAATGGCCTTTGAATGTGTAGCGTGTATGTTCTTTTTATAAATTTTAAATACTCTGTAATTTTAGTAGTCTGAATAACTACATTTAAATCACGTAGTACTAACTATATTAAACTCAACAAAGCCGTATAAAAACTTATTTACACAACTGCAAATTGACCATTGAAAAACAATTCTTCCAGTTCAACCACA
>JAOPTZ010000001.1:4002892-4017000 GCA_027564475.1 Doxocopa laurentia | reverse complement strand
TCGAAGCTTTCTTAGATGATATTTGTTAGGTATATAATACAAAACAATACCTGAAGCGAAGCGAGGGCGGGTCGCTAATTAGAAATATATTTTCACATTATAAAATGTCGATTCGGGATAAATCAAAATGAATAAGGGATAAATATCCATCCGATAAAGGTTCTGAATCAATTTAAATAAGTTGTTTGAAGGATTAAAAATAATTATTTATCATTTTCTGTATAAAAATTTGGTAATATTTGAATTATATTTTAATTTTATAATTTAAAATATAATAATTTATAATTATAAAAATAATAAAAATAAATGAAAAAATTCAATTTATAGGTATTATTTGAGGGATAAAAGAATATTACTAAAGTAATATATTAATGTTATAATTGAACTAATTCTTTCATTAGAAGTAGTTGCTAATTTACTAATAGAGGATTTAAGAGACCATTACTTGCTTTCAGTCATCTAATGAACAATTATTACTTTCAATTACAATAGGCATAAAGCTATGATTTGCCCCACAAATCTGAACATTGACCAAAAAAGATTCCAGGACGATCAATAAAAAACCTGGTTTAATCGTCCTGGGTTTGCATCTACTTTAACCCCTAAGGATGGACAGTTCGGGAATGAATTACATCAGTAGCAGTCACTGAAGTTCGAATTTGATTATTTATTGGTAAAATAATACCGTTATCTACATCTAATAATCGAAAGTTATTAATATTTTCTCTAGAATTAATTATATATGAGTCAAATTCAACATTATTAAAATCTGAATATTCGTATCTTCAGTATCGTTGATGCCCAATAGGCTTTAAGGTGATTAAAGGATCATTAAGTTCGTCTAATAAGTAAAGTAAACGAAGGGAGGGGATAGCAATAAAAAATAATGTAATTGCAGGTAAAATAAAACACATAGTTTACATCCTAACTTTAATATATACAAAAGGAAATATTATCTTCGCGGAGACCGCTGCGGTGGAGTCGAGCGAGCACGTGTCGGCTATGTTAGACATGTCGCACATGTCGGCTATGTTAGACATGTCGCACATGTCGGCTTTGTTAGACATGTCGCACATGTCGGCTATGTTAGACATGTCGCGTATGTCTGACTTGTAAGAAATGCTGGGTAAGACAAACGTGCGGCCAAGTTGAAAGCGGTGAAGACTCTCCCAAGTAGCGGCGTATTCACATGACTTGTTACATAGAGTTCGTAATATCCGGTTTTTAAAGTTTTTTTTGTTGTTTAACTTTTTATAAATGTATATAAATATTAATGAATATTTAAAAAACAATAATTGATAAGATCGGCGTAGGGCTAGTGGCGCGTCGCCGAGGAGCAGATGTCCTGGTAGGAGAACTGCTGGAAGTGCTCCTCCTGGATGCGCGCCAGGCCGGAGTCGCCGTCGGGCGGCGTGAGCTCCACGGACTCGCCCGTGAACTCGGAGTCGAAGTAGCGCGTGTCGGTGTCGGAGTCCACCTGCGGCTTGAAGGGCGGCGGCAGCTTCTTGGCCACCAGCTCGGCCCAGTCCACGGCGGCGAAGAAGGGGTGCGCCATGATCTCCTGCGCGTCGGACGGGCCGGCGCCCAGGCGCCGCGCCGGCTCCTTGCACAGCAGCGCCGCCAGCAGCGCGCGGCACGGCGCCGATAGCGCGCGCGGGAAGCGCACCTCCTCCTCCAGGATGAGCGAGAACAGCACGTCGTGGTCGCGGTTGTAAAAGGGCAGGCGCCCGCACACCATCTCGTACAGCACCACGCCCGTGCCCCACCAGTCCACGGCCGGCCCGTAATCCGAGTCGTCCAGCACCTCGGGCGCCAGGTACTCGGGCGTGCCGCAGAACGTCTTGGTGGTGCGCCCGTACGTGATGTTGACCTTGCACAGCCCGAAGTCGGCGATCTTGATGTGCCCGTCCTTGTCCAGCAGCAGGTTCTCCAGCTTCAGGTCGCGGTAGATGATGCCCTCGGAGTGCAGGTAGCCCAGCGCGGACACGATCTCCGCGCCGTAGAAGCGCGTGCGCTCCTCGCTGAAGGAGCGCACGCGCGTCAGGTGGAAGAACAGCTCGCCGCCGTTGGCGTACTCCATCACGAAGAACACGCGGTCCGCCGTCTGAAACGAGTAGCGCAGCCCCTGCCCCCGCCATACGTGTTAGACGTGTGTCGGATGTGTTAGACATATCTGATCACGCTGGCATGCAAATATCATTTAAATACCGTGAGGAAGGGGTGCTTGGTCTTCTTGAGCACGTGGTTCTCGGTGATGGTGTGCGCGACCTCGTCCTTCTGTATGATGAGGTGCTTCTTGAGGATCTTCATCGCGTACAGTTTGCCCGTCCCCTTCTCGCGACTGAGCACCACCTTGCCGAACGTGCCCTTGCCCAGCACCTTCACGAACTCGAACTTCTCCAAGGTCTGCAACGCAATACACAAGTACAATACGGGTACAACACCAGCTCGTGCTATTAACAACATAGGCCGCTAGGTTTCTACACAATACAAGTCAAACAAACGACCGAATTAACTCAAATTGACTAAATGTTCAATAGAGCTGTAGTTAATCATAAAGGACTCTTGCAATTTACATTATATTCGGAGTGTTCGGATGTATAAGAGTAGTAAGCTTAGGCGCCGCATGAAGCTTGTTTGTCGCTCCGAGCGACGCGCGCGCTGGCGCAGTCTCGTAGTCGTGTTTGTCTACAATCGTAGATAAAGGAAAGAAGGAAGAAAGGGCGGCTGGCGCCCTCCTGAACAACGGCTGAGTCACGCGAGTCGGCGAGTAAATAAGGAAGACTTGGCGGAAAACGTGCTCGCTTTATAGAAGTCATACGTCACCGGGAATTACATTAGATGCGCCGAATAACTCCTCGCTTTACTACTTCATTTAAGGGCAGCTCTTATTAAGTCCGTAGTCTATGATATTGACCACATCAATTATTTAGTGTTTCCAATACGAGTGGAAGTGTCAAGTGCTACTCACGATGCGCCGCGGGTCCCGGAAGCTGGTCCCGAGCTGCGCGATGTCGTCGTCGGCGTCGGGCGGCGCGGGCGCGGGCGCGCTGGGCGTGGCGCCGGCGCCGCTCAGCTGCGACGCCACGTAGCGGATGGCCGCCACCCACTCCTCGCTGGAACGCACCGCAACGGTTCAAATCGGAAATATATTTTGTCTTCTACGCTTGATTCGGATTGTAAGCCAGATAAATTGGGTATCTAATTTAGCTGACATTTTCCGGTGTTTTATGTTTGAAATGTTTTTTTTTTAGGCAAGTATGAAACCCGAGATTCAAACACTTAAGTAAAATTGTAGTAACTAAGCTTGGGGAGCCATATTCTCTTTGTGGACGAAATGTTATTTGAACTATTATCTTTTACAACAATTTGCAAAACTACTTCACCTAAGAAACATTCCCGCTACCGCCGGCCACGTGGCTCAACAACCTTACAACAACATTTTGTACAATTTATATATAAAAATGCTTTCAATGTTTTTTAATTATAAATCTTTTATTTACATGGACTTGGAGCATTTCGTTGTCTTATCATTTGATTATTATTACATAATTCTATTGTTGTTGCGATGCCTCCAAATCTTCCACTTCTTGTAACAAGTGAGAATGCTCTGGAACAGATGAGAATCCCCCCAAGGCAGTCATGGTGCTGCAGCCTCGTGCCGTGTGACAATAATGAAACTATTTATATTAAACTAATTAACTTTTCTATAATAAGCACTAAGGGCTAAATGATTCTAGGTCCAGACTTGAGCCCAACACTTGGCAAGGTATTCCTCCGGAGCCAAAATACCTTTCTCTCCAATAGTTGAAATGAATGAAACATATTTGATTGGATAAAGAAGAAATCAACTGTTTATACATAATTGTTTCCTGATAATATATTATTATACATATAGCAGTTCACAAATGCAAAGGCAACAACCAACAGGGACTCACCAAGCAGCTATATTGTTGATACAGATGACTCAATATAACAATGTCAATCTAAATTGCTGTTTAAATATTAACTGTAAAAACATTTAAAAAGACAAAAATATATATTCAAGTAGACTTCAGTAAGTTCAGAAAGTTGATTTGACCGATAGCAGCCCGCCAAGACCCAACACTCCTCTCATATACATTGATGATTCTGATTGATATTATCTGTCTATTTCTACTCTTAAGAGCCTAATCATTATTTCCCTGCTTCATTTCTTGTGTCGTTTAGTTTTATATTATATGACCTCCTTGAGCACTTGCTGCGGGACCCCGTCCTCTATCCAAAAGTTGTCTGGTAGAGAGTGATTGTACAAATAAGGTAAATTTATTATTATTATGACTTTATTCAAAAGATTATAAAACACCAACTTTCCCAGTAGGTGTCCTATGTGGCAGCGTTGAACTTGGTGCTTACCAAGTTCAATACCTGTGAACAGCACTGATAAGTCAAGTGAGCACTGGGAGTGGGAGAGGAAGACTCAATGTGCCGCTTCATACAAGTTGCTATTGCTACTGAACTATTAGAAAGACTTTTCTACTTTCACAATGGGTTTCATCTGACTCAAATTACACATTACATCTCACTATAAAAGGAGCCGTTAGCAAATCATATTATTTATGTAGTAATGTTAAAAATTATTCTAAACAACATGCCTCTGACACGGGACAGAGGGGCAGCCCTAGGACTTGGTGTGAAACTGTTTATCTCGTACATATATATTTGAAACATCAGAAGTTAAGAGCATTTGAACATTGGAGAGGCTAACATTAAACTAAGCAATACTGTTGCTGTGTATGCAGCGACATGCAACTGAGGCGAAGCATGAACATAAATATTAACTTTTTGTCAAAGTACTAAGTTAATTCACATCCTGATAATTAATTGTAATTGATTTATGCATAACCAAATGTATTTGTAATGTCAGTGCAAAATAAATCAGCCGACTGGAACATGTGCTTGTATGGTCAATACAAACATATGTTTAGTTTGGGCTCGGTGCTTACGGCGGCCCCCTACTACCGTGCCACTACATCGTCACTAATATCTTTGTTCGTTATTACAGATACCCTTGTTATTTATTGACATTCTAAAATATTAAACAAAAATAATAAATTATCAACTACAAACTATCAATAAAGCCCAAATAATATATCAATAAACTTGCTTATCAGCACTCAACTGTCTTTTACTTTTTATTTTAAATATATTCTTCAATTCATTATTATAATATGTCACACATATATATACACATCACATCACATCATCACATATATATGTCATATATGCAATAATAAATTATAATTCACATTACTATAAATAAAATAGTTGTTTGTTGCATGATCTGAGGCTTCCTCACAAACAGGGACAATCACAGGAGACTACAAGACTGCTGACTCAGCGAGCGGAGCGTGATAAGTATAAATAAACAAACACTGGACTTTGGACTACCACTGCCTCTGCTATAAGCACTACACGCAGCCAGAACGTCTTGCGTAATAATATGAATGTTTGTATGATTGTACATGTAAATGTGAAACAAATTAAATAATACCTCTGATGTACGAAATGACGGATAGATGCCGGGACAGGCAGGTGGTTGTATACAATGTCGTACTGACCGATCTTTCTCATTGTCGACGGCGAAGTTCCGTTCGATCACCGTGGTCCACTGGAGGCCTCTGATTGTGAAGACATACGGGCGCGGTTTGTCCACAGCCATGATCTGGCAGTCCCGAACCGTGAACTTGTTGAGCGGGTCGCGGTAGTTATTGCGCTCCGGCTGCGCTTTGAAGCCCACCAGGTCGCCATTGTCGAAGAGGATGAAGTAGCGATCGCGCCAGTTCCGTATGTGTTCGCCGCGTTTCAGCAGCCAGCCCTCCTTCACGATGGATCCGGGCGCCGCCTCCGCCATCGCCAGCCGCCCCGCCGCCAGCCGTTGTTCTGGCGAGCTGTTTGATAACAAATCACCTCTGGCCACCACACTGCTACCACGTTACCTTCTGATACAACGAGCGCGTGTTTCACCTATGCTGGATTGCACTACGGGTGCAAATACCGAACATTTTTCGCTTTTTAAATGAGATAATTCACTGATTATAATGTTTTCAGTACATAAAACGACACGAATTAGCGACGTAGCCTCGCGGTAGTGCTGTGATACAATATCGAAGTGGCACTTCATGCGAAACAATGAGCGCTAGTTTATACGAACAATGCCATTAGTGGGAGAGAGAAATCCGAGTGGGTAAATGTTACAAATACGTCAATTTATTTAGCTGCATTAACCTATTTTGACAAATTAGTGCCATATGTCTGCCGCCAGGCGAATAAATGGCGTTGTTTCTTAATATTTTTATTACGTTCCGTTTTGATCACAATTTTTATGAATGTATGTGTTGACATATTTAAACAATAAAATAAATGCCTAAATCAAATATAGAAATGCAATATTTTCATCACCATATAATACAGGAATTATATTATAAACTTAATCATAATATATTAATAATTAGGAATACGCCCCCCGTATGTAAGCTCGGCTTGGTATGGAATTTGACGGCCCTCGTAGAGCACGAGTTGTATCCGTCCGGAGGATTCCTCATGCGAGATCTAGTACAAACTAAAAAAAAATATAGTTCAAAAAATAGTATAGGTACACATTTATTAATTTCCTCCTAAAAATATTAATTACTAACTTTTTAACAAAGATAGAATCATCATCATCATCATCAGCCTACCGCTGTCCACTGCTGAACATATGCCTCCCCTAGAGCGTGCCACGTTGCGCGGTCCTCTGCTTTCCTCATCCAACAACTACCGGCGATCTTACGGATAACATTAAGATAGACTCGCAATGAATTATTATTATTGTCACGTATATCACGTAACACTTAAATAGGCATGGGCATTGGAACCCTTTTTTATGAACAGCTAATGCATGTATTTTCGTAATTTTATTTAATATTCGTATAATTATTATTTATTAGTTTTTGGTTACACGTATTGTGGTTCCCAAATGAATGATTGAAACTATGTTTTATAACGGCAATTACTAAAGTTTAAAAATGGTAAAACCCTTAAGACAGGACAATATAATTTGCTTGAAAAAAGACCGACTTCAAACAAAGATCAGCTTTTCTGTGTTTTCTCGTTTTATTTTATTTGTTTCGTGTACAATAAAAGAGTAATAAATAAAAAATAAAAATAAAAATAAAATTGGACAAAATAGAAAGACTTACTTTTTAGTGGATCTATGGAGATTCACTAAAAAGTAAGCCTTGACAATTCAATGAGACAAACGAACAAATGAATGGTCATTTGTCTCATTAAATTGTATTGGAAATTCAAGTATTGTGGCAATAACTCAATTGAAATTTTCAGTTTTTCCTAGTTTTCTGTTAGATCCCGTTGTCAAAACTAAACCTAATTAATACGGGACCAAATGACGAGCTAGACTTTTCAAATAAAAAAAAGCCATCAAAATATGTCTACCCAGTTCGCAGTTTCGAGGTAACAAACATAAAAAAATACAGTCCGATTGAGTACCTGCTCCTTTTTTTGAAGCCGGTCAAAAAGATAGCTATTATATGCTCTAATAAATTCATTCTTCCATTTGTCTCATTGAATTGTATTGGAAATTCGAGTCTTGTTGGAAAGTAATTCAATTGGCATTGGCAGTTTTTCATAGTTTTCTCTTGGATCCCTTAGTCAGAATTGTGCCAAATTTAAATGGGACCAAATGGTATAGCTGCCCATTTCAATTAAAAAAAAATTAAAATCGGTCCACTCAGTCGAAATTTCAGTAGTAACGAACATATAAAAAAATACATTCGAATTGAGTACCTCCTTCTTTTTTTGAAGTAGGTCAAAAATAAAAATACTTTACGTAAAATCTCGAAGAGCAAGGTTAAGTTGAAGTTATCAATATGGTAGAATCGATGTATATGAATGGGAATTAAAAGGTTACGTAATAACGAGCGCCGAGAGAAGCGGCGGCGGAGAGATGGCGCATCGAGTGGGAGCCCCGCGGCTGCGCGCTGCGCGGATCAATAGCGCGCCCTCCGCCGCCGTCGCCGCCCAGTACCGAGCCAGGCGCCCTCGAGCGCAGCCCTGTGCAGAGTCCTGCCGATTCCGCGTGTTGCAATGAAGGTCTGTACCTGAGCACCTAGTAGCACGAACATCGTCCAGCTCAGACGTCACGTTGTGGAGCTCTAGTGACTCTCATTTCCTAAATATTCACCGCTGCCACTAGCTTGGAGATCTTGTATTAAGTTGTTGCAGGTCTACATGTACAGCATTTGTCTATATAGATTTACCACAGACTACCTTTCGGGAAGCGCTCGATCAATATAGGCGACTTTAGGCGTTTTCTGTCTATTTTAGTACACATTTTGTTTTAAATTTACGGAAATTTAAAATAATATTAGGTATGTATATTTATTAATTCAAGATAAAACGTATAAATGGATTTCAAAGAGAGAAAAGTTACATTGACTTCAGCAATTGATTATTCACTTTTGTAGGATAGGGTGGTCCCGGGTGGGAGCCTCTCCCCTCGACTCAATGTGGTTCTGGGACGAGCTCCTTTAATATAAGAGCTGATTATAAGCGATCGTTGCAAAGTCGGTTAATTGCTTTTTTAATATAATTTTATCAGAAATATAAAACAATAAATCTCATTAAAAAATTCACAATCACATTATTTAGTTGTATTTTGAAAAGAAACGTAAATATGTTAAATACTTTTCAATTCATGTAACAGAAATGAATTTATTCTAACCTTATATGTATTCTTAGTAGATGTTAAGGACTCTTTCGCGTAAGTGGAATTCTCAATTTCAAAAAAATAATATAATGTACTTTTTTTTTGTTTCAGCAACACGAAGAATATAAAATAAAATCGTATAATGCTAAAGTTACCCAAAGGCCTTAAAAAGAAGAAAAAAGGTAAAAAATCCAAGCGCAAAGGAGAAGAGGAACTTTTCACAGAGGAAGAGCTCGAAAAGTATAGAAGAGAACATCAACAACAAGGCGAAGGCGAAGGCTCAGTTAAAGAAAATGAAGAATGGTCTAAATTTAAGGATTTGACTACTGGTGTTGACTCGATACTTAAGAAAACTCAAGGTGACTTAGATCGCATAAAATCAACTTCTTTCTTTCAACGTGTACCTGCTGGCCCCAAAGAGGTCGAACCAGCAGAAAAGGAAAAAGAACCGCAAAGGCCAGTCGTTGAAGTGACCGAGGCAGATTTCCCACATCTAGTTGCTGCTGCGGCAGCAGTTGAAGCTGATAGCGAAGATAAGAGTGACTACGGCGTGACAGACGATGAATCTGAAGAAGAGGACGACCAAGACGATATATTTGACACTTCATATGTAGACGCCGTCGAGCGCGGTGAGGTTAAGCTTGCCTACGTTCCAGACTCGCCTGAGGATTTTAAGGATGATGACATATTCGACACATCTCATGTTGATGCTCTAATAAAAGGTCAGGAAGCTAAAACCTCAAAAGGAAAGAAGGGTTTGGATATCGGAGTAGCGGTTGAAGTTCTTACTGGCCGCATTGATAATGTTACAGTTACATCTAAAAGATCAAAAAGAATTATTCCTGGTGATTTATTGTTGGAAAGTGTTGATAATGAATCAATCTCACTAAAATCAACAATTGTAAGTGAACCTGTTGAAAAAAGTATATTGGACATTGACACGGACGTACCTATAACCACACCCATAGATCTCAGTGTCTCCTTGCATACGGCATTAATACAACAACAAAAAGTTGGAAGTCAAGAAGATTTGTCTTTAGATATCAAAGAAGAAAAAAATAACGAATCCGAGGAAATAGAAATAGACGAATTCACATTACTAGCAGCGGAATCTTTAGAAGTTAAGTCAGTAAATAAAATAGAAGAGAGTGAAATAAAGCTTGAACCTGTATTACAGGAATCATGGTCAGCGTTTGAAGCAGATAAAAACGAAACCGTATTTGCAGAAGGCATAGTTGAAGATCAACTCGATGTTATAGATCCATACATTGACCAAGACGATCCCTTTGATACCAGTTTTGCAGACCCTGTTATCCCAGAAACCAATTTTGGACAAATAAAACAAGAAGCAGTTATATTAGAGGACGACGACGACGACTTCGATCCACGAGCAGAAGAAGTTCAAATTCACTTGAACAATAGACGTAAATCTTCTGTACGTATCCATTTAACAAATCCCTCTGGTGTGAGAGAATCAATTACATCTGATGACATTGTAGAACATGAAGATAATAAAGCCCCGCGAGATCTTTTAGGAGGAAGTACTACTGACTTATCTCAACTTGGAGATTCACCTTTAGATCCTCTTGATGTCTATGCTACTGAAATAGATCCATTTGATACAACCATTGTTGATAAGATCGTTGCGCCTGGAAAAGTTGAATTAAAGCTTTTAGAACAAGAACTTATTGGGGCTTCTAGCGGGACACCAATATATCGTGTGCCCAGTGATCCTGATTTCGACCCTAGAGCCGACGAGCCTAAGCAAGAAGAAAGAAGGGCATCTCGTCCTGAAAATTTGACGGTTAGCAAAAGTGTTGTTTTCAACGTTGATGGTGTGGAAACTTCCGAGTTAGACAGTAAATCAAAGCCTGTGCAACCATTAACTCCATATTATATACGCGAAGTTTCTATAACTGAGGACGTAATCGAGGAAGCGGAAGCAGCCGACAAAGTTTCAGATATCTTGACACGTACTCGTTCAGATGAAGATTTGGCAAAAAGTGTAAAATTACAAACGAAAAGAAGACATTCAGAATTGCCACAGTCGAACTTGAACAGTATTAACGTTAAAACAAGTGATCTTCTGCACGATACTAGTAATGAAGTTCAGACTAAAGTCTTAACACCACTGGGGCCAAATTTAACGCAAGTAATTTCATCGAGCGTGGAGTCGGATCCTTTCGATACATCTTTCGCTACTGATATAAAACCGAGTAAAACTGAGCTAAAGCTTATAGCCAAAGAATTTTCTTGCGATAATACCACAAGTTTTGAAGCTCAAGGTGAAACTGATTTATTGGAACCATCTGATGATATATTCCAAGTTAAAGCATTAACTCCTGAGCCTCCAAATACAAGTCGCATCCCCGAAGAAGAGTTTGACCCTTTTGATACTTCATTTGCCAGTGATCTTAATCCAGGAAGGACCGAAATCAAGCTATTAGAATCTGAGTTTTTGAATTAAGAAAGAAAAAAAAGCAAAGATGGCTTTCAATCCTTTTTTAAATATGAACGAGGCAGCCGCGCCCGTTACTACAGACATTCTAAATCCATTCATGATATCTGAATCGGAAATATCTAATTTTACTCCTGGTGAAAACCCATTTGCTACAAGCAATCCTTTTTCTGATTTTGATAACACATACGAGCCACCGGTGGGTGATACGGTACCAGTCGATATTTTTGGAGGAGCTGAGCCCACAGGTATATGTGCGAAGCAGTTCACTGAACCTACTACAACGAACATATTTGAAAATCTCTCAATGGATCACGAGCGTCTAACTAAACCAAATGAGCTTGAACTTGTTTCCACAATGGTAGACTGCAGTTACCCCGAAGAAGAGGAAACTAAAGACCCTCAATTATCAACACGACCTTTACCAACTGAAACACAAAATTTAATCTTATCTGTTACTGGACAAATGGAATTTACAAGTTCCCATTTACTTGATCGGATTCCACCGACACGAACACCTAGTCCAGTGTCAGTTCGTGATATTCACTCGCCAAGTCCAACACCTGAACCAGATTTGTTTGAAGAAGCTGCTACTGCGACAGGTGACATCAGTCGTAACAAGCCAGCGAGACCACCCCCTGCACGTCCACCTCGCCCAGCCCCGCCACCCAGACCACAACAACCACCGATACCAACACAAGCCACTACTGATGACATTAATTTATTTGACGCTCCCGTACCCGTTACTGTCAAGCCTACAAAGGAAGCTATCCTTAGTTTATATACAGCACCAAAAAAAGAAGAAAAACAAATAGATTTTCTAAGTGATGATATTCCAGAAATGTCTTCCGATACAGGAATAACCCCGATGGATACAATATTTCCAGGTATCACATCATCTTCTGCAGCAGAATCTTCTACTATTTTATTTAATGAAAAAGGTTCCACTATTAATTTTGGTACTGCTGAGAATGAAGTAAGAAGCCCTATTTTTGAGTTGCAAACATCAAATATAATCGACGAAGCTGCACCGATGCCGATGGACTGTTCCGAACCATCGGTGGATGTTGATACCACTTCTTTAAACGCATCTCCATTTGCTGATATTACGGAAGATAATTATCCGACATCACAAGGAAACGAAAGTGAAGGCAATCCTTTTGAGCTTAGTAATACATCTGAAAATGTGGCATTTAATGAAACGGAAAAAGATTTAGCCGATGTTAAAAGTGAGAATATGATGGATGCTATGACAACAAGCGCAGAAACACCATTTGCAACTAATATACTTTTTTCCACGGACACACCCTTTGAGACTTCTCCTCAATCAAATGTGAACGAAACACAAGGTAATATTTTTGGTACAGTTGCAAAAGATGAACATCAGAATAATCAAGTTAATATTCTGGCCACCCCACAAGAGAGTAATCCAATCGATCAAGGCCCATCGTCATCAGACCTAGGTTGGGATGTCAGTGAGAAGATGGTGCACGATGCTGCACCTGAATCACAGGACGCTTTTGATGCATTTTCAGCTAAATTTGATTCAGCCAGTGCGAACCATATGAATATAGGTAAATATCATTTGTATAACATACTATAATAAAACGCTTTATTTGTGTGTTCCCAGACATAATCCCGTATTATTTGAACAGACGCGTGGGGAGATGACACGAGCGCAGACTTAGGCCCTGGAGGATTCGAAGCAGAAGCTTTTGATCCTTTCCTTAGTATGGGTGCACCGCCCCCTCCCGCCGCTACACCGCGTCTCGAACAACAAGGCTCAAGAGATTCCACAGACGATACTTTTTCAGTATTTATCCGGTATATATAACTTTTGAATATAACATACAATTGAAAATAGGTTACGTAAACCTTCTTTAAATCTTCAGTCTTTTAATTTTAAATGCTAATTTATATATCGATGGTCTGGAAAAAAATAATAACTCCAGCACAGCTGACACCATTCACTGAAACGGCTTTTATTAGCCAACACAAACATCTACCCCAGTGACAATCCAACCTACGATCGCTTCACATCGGTCAATAAAAACCACAAACTTAGTTTAGCTAATACAAGGAATCCGAGGCTTTGCGACTAAGGACATCATTGTGATTAAGTGATACAAGGTTCTTCTAGAACGACTCTGTGACGTCAATTTACTCCAAACTGTTTCTCCAAGTCTTCACCTGTGTCAAAGTGTTCCTACTCAGATATTAGGATACTCAGTTGTCAGCTTAGGTATCGGTGTATTTTGAAACAATTCAAATTGATTGAATATAGTCCTTCCGCGACTATCGCTCCTCATTAAAATATAAATGTTTTCATATGAGAATTTTTTATGGAAAGTCAATTTTGTTTCTTGGCACTCATAGGCTGTACTTGTACACATACTAACATAATAACAGTTTGTTAAAATAAATTAAAGCTCTACATAAAAAGCTTTGGAACTTTTTCCCTCAAGCTATTCTTAAAGTTAATAGGTGGAATTTTTCATGGAATGAATTTTACTAGTAGTCGCCTATTGGTCAAAATTCGACCATTTAAGTCACAAACTTCTTCAAGGTCACAGTCAATTTGTTTTTTTTTTTCAACCAAATTATATAAAAAAAAACAAAAAATTATTGAAATAAAACTAAACATAATGATAATTTAATTCATACTTCAAAACCTCTCGGAAAATGTTTTTTGTAAAACCTCTTTCATCGTTTTTTTATTTTATTTTTATGATATAGCGGACAAACGAGCAGGAGGATCACCTGAAGGATAGGATCATCGCCGACCATGAACATCCGCAACACCAGAGGGCGTGCAGGTGGGTTGCCAGCTTTTTTAAGGGGAGTGGGCCTCCGGACCCCTCACTTACCATTCGAAACGGGACAGCTAAGCTGCCCCTTCACGGT
>JAOPTZ010000001.1:3854921-3867293 GCA_027564475.1 Doxocopa laurentia | reverse complement strand
AACTATGAAAAACTGCCAATTCCAATTGAATTACTTTCCAACAAGACTCAAATTTCCAATACAATTCAATGAGACAAGTGGACGAAAGAATTTATTAGAGCATAAAATAATTATCTTTGTTTCAAGTTGGTATTTTTTTTAAAGAAATGATCTGTATTTTAGTTAAAGTATTGAGCTTTCTCTTCATTTTGTTTTGACATAAAATATGGAGTACACTATTTATTTTTACCTGAGATTATTTAATAAAGAATGCCAGCATTCTTAGTTTTAATACCCACTCCTGGTCTACCAGATTTTATGTTAACCATACAGAAATAAAGAAATAAATAAAAACCATACATGAAGAAGAGAAGAGAGAAGATACAGAAATGTGAAGCACTTGTGTTTCCAGAGTATGGAATATCACACATTAAAGTCATAATTTTTTACTGCACTATATTTACAGTAATATTATTAATCAAATAATATATTACTCATGAAATATTCAACATTGAATAGGCTAGAGAAAAGTCTGTACTTAAAATCAATAGTAACAGTAATGTATGGTTATATACAAAGCTCTCTGTGCAAAATATATTTTGGATTTTATTTATCAGTTTCATTTGTCACATCAACTTAAGGTACCATAGAAATTTAATGTTAGGTGTCATCATCTCACATACAATTTTAATGGATACAACATTGTTTGCTGTTTGAAAAACAATATTGTTTTCGTTTTTTAAAATATAGTTTAAAATTAAAATAAAAATGATTTATTTTGAACCAATTACAAGATCCATAGATCAAGATTTAATCTTTCTCTTTCATTTTTTGTGATAAATAAATATTTTACTATATCAACTAATAATTATATTATTTTAATATCAATAGATTATGTAAGATTAGAAATCTGCTACCACTAAGCCTACTTTTAGAATTTAGTTGTTGAAAAGCATCCATCCTCCATGTTTAGTCTTAACAAAAACAAGAATTAGTAATAGTACAATTCTATCTATATTTTATCTATTCTTCTATAATTATTTCACTACATCAAGGAGCATTCCCAATAATTTTTTTTTTAAATATTAAATCATTCTGACAGTATATTACAGATTTAAAATTCATTAAATATGAATTTATGCTTGAAAGAATCATTTTCAATAATTTTTATATTAATGACAACAAACAGTAAGCTTAAATGAATATTTTCATTTTTAGAAATTGTAATGCAACAAAAGACAATTTATAAGCTTTTTCGAAATCTACAATATACCGGTAACCTGTTAAAGGATGTACTTTCTGCAGCCTAGCTTTCTTTCCTAAAAATAAGCGGTTATGCAACTTACCATTGTGACATTTGTTGTAGTAAAATTGGACTTGCTAATAAGTCCAACGACATATCGATAGTGTTTTGATGAATTTATAAGAATAGATGGTAACTTAACCATGGTTGAAACCATGATTTTAAGTCAAAGAGTTTATTTTTAATATATAACCCAATACTGACTAGTATATTCTGTCAATAATAGACAGATATTCGGTTTTTAAACTTTTTCAATGTTCATCTGAGGTTGTACGTCAGTTCTGCATTGTCTATGTATTTAACAGTTGTCCAAACTAATTTCAATTACAGCACTACTTTTCAATTAATTTTATTTTTCTGAAATAATAATTTTATTTAAAAATAGAGCTTGCATCCAAATAAGAATTTAAAAAATCCAAATAGTTTAAATTGACTTGATAACAGCAATACTATATTATTAATTATATAATTATAAAGTAAGTAAATGCAGTCTCAACAAAACTATTAAAATATACAAAAATAGTACATTTCATTTCTATATTTGAGTATAGCAATGTGAAAATACGTTCAAATAATTCGACCATAAAGAATTTAAGGTGTTTTTTAGCTTGTGGAAAATAAGATAATTTTACGGATCGTATATAACTTTAAATAAATTTTATTATATTTATTGTTATAACAATTGTTTTATTTATCAAACATATAATGTTAAGATAATGTTTCAGAACGCAAATTCAACCGTGCTGCTCCTACTGGAAGTTTTATGCATTAATTTGCTGAATCGGGCGTTATCGGCTTTTCTCGGGTCAGTCACGCCTAGACTCGTTCGAAAAGCGAAACTGAAATCATTCCATGGCGATGTACGAAGACTGATGCTCTTGTCGTGGACCCCTTGTACAAACGGGCTCATTTCATATTAACCGGGAATAGTAACCGAATACAATTTATTTTACCTGAGTAATGTGAATAGGACTGTTACTAGTGTTAGTGTTTTGTTACAAATATCAACAGTGATTATACAAAGAATATTGTGAAGTGGTGCAATAGTGTTTAGCGAGTCTCGCCACCTGGTCCAGGAATCTTAAGGATTGTATCACTAAAGAGATTATCATTACAAACGGTGAGTTTAAACATTTAAATATACAGTAATTCGTTAGAAATATTGGCGTTTATTGAAATGGCTTCCGTTTATCGACTCGCGTGCGCGGTAATGGCTGACTGACATTCTTTCTCCGTTCTCCAGCGTAATAAGTTTTTCTGTTAACGTTATAATGTAACTGTAATAGGTTTGTAATCATTGATTGTCGACGAAATAGTATTTTTCTGTTTAACCGCGTGCGTAGGTAGTTTAGGTCGAGTGGGTGGTGTCGAGAATGCAATCAACAAGAACGACGACCGGTCGTGGTCGTGCATTATAGCGTTGAGCTCGTAAGGGGTTATCAAATCATTTCATCGAATGCTTTAACTTTTTTATTACTGAAGTATAAAACGGTAAATTTTTATATTATAATAAAATTATGAATGATAAGGTTTGTTTGGATTTCTGATTATCATTTGTTATGATAAATTATTTCTTAAGTGTGCGAGAAGAAAAAACGCGGATGGAGCCCCAATGGGCTTTAAACACAATGTTTGTTGTTACAGGTCTCTGCGAGAGCCAACGCCGCGGTGTCCGCATTATGAAAGTGCGCTTCCATACATGCATATAATCAAGTAGAGATAGAAATTTCGAAGCCCGTCCGATCTTAATCCGTCATGGTTATCCTGTAAGTATATTCGATGTCGTCGATGTATTCAGTTCTTTCGTATATGATTTGTTTCCTTTTATTTATCGTTACGCTACCACGTTCACTCCCTCGTACGAACAGCATGCCAATTTGTATGATTTTTTTGTTACTCCCCTTTATAATGCTGAGGCTTTCGTCGGCGTGTGACTATCAGTACACTGACCGCGTCGGGGCCGCCGGTGCCCGTTCATTCCTAGTACTAACCTATTTTTGTACGCGGCGTATAGAAAAAAAAGCATCCGTTGCACAGGTTGTTATATTCTTTCATTTTTATTTATGCAAGACATTTTTCATGTGTCAATCCATGTATCATACCATTAATTTTTGTTGTAATGTTCGAATAGATGATGATAATCGCGTGGGGTGGCTGTATAGTCGAAGTAATGTAAAATAGGTTGGTACTTAAGTCATCGAGGAAGACGGGTTACTGGGCGACCCCGCTTCAGCTAACGCACTCGATCCGATCGCACCGGACCCCTCACGCGGCGGAGCGGTGCTGTGCGATGGGACCGTGGCGGCGGTGGCTGAGCGGGTGTATCGCGTTCCAGATGGCCGGGTGGGTGCCTCCGCTGGCGACGACGGTAGGCCACATGCGCCCGCGCCATGTGGCGGGTGCTGCTGGCCCTCGGGGCCGCGTGCGCCGCCGCGCGCGCCTCGCAGGACGTGGTGTGCACTTTCTCCGACAAGCTCGCTGCGCCGACCTCCCTCTTCAACCACCTAGTCGTCGACCGCAACACGGGCCGCGTCTACGTCGGCGCTGTCAACATAATCTACCAGCTCTCCCCGGATCTGGAACTCGCGCAGTCTATTAAAACGGGCCCGGTTAATGACTCGGCACAGTGCACGTTCGATTGCCCACCTAATTTCGTGAAGAAGCCGGCAGATAATATAAACAAAGCGCTTGTGATTGACTATGCAACGAGCCGCCTTATCACGTGCGGTACGGTGCTCCAGGGATTGTGTTCCGTGCGGAATTTTAATAATATATCACATGAAGTTCGTGAAGTTCGCGAGCCAGTTGTGGCGAACAATGCCAGTGCGTCCACCGTAGCGTTCATTGCGCCTGGACCTCCGAATCCACCAATGACGCAAGTTATGTATGTAGGAGTTACGTTTACTGGAAATTCTCCGTATCGCTCGGAAGTGCCCACTGTCAGCAGTCGGTCTTTAGAGGATGATAGACTATTTATGATAGCTAGAACAGCAGTCACTACTGGAACTCGTATGTTTGTTAATTCTCTGTCTCGAGAACGTTATCCGATTAATTACGTCTATGGCTTTAGCTCGGAAGGATTCAGCTATTTTCTGACAACCCAGTTACGAGGTGTGGGATCCGATACCTATTATAGTAAATTGGTACGTGTTTGCCATGATGATGAGAACTATTACTCATATACAGAGATTCCGATGTCTTGCATGGGTGAAGGCGGTGGTAATTTTGGTTATAATCTTGTGCAAGCAGCATTCGTAGGAAAAGCTGGCTCTGTACTAGCTGGTGAACTTGGAATTACTGCTCAACATGATGTTCTATTTGCTGCATTTAGTCAGAGTGAATCGATTAATACTAACACGCCATCGAACTTATCGGCTCTTTGTGTTTATTCACTGAAAGCTATACGACGTAAATTTATGCAAAACATCAAGACCTGTTTCAGTGGAAATGGCTCACGAGGATTGGATTTTATATCGCCATCTCATGCATGTATTGGAACAAAGCTACAGTCTATAAGTGAAGATTTCTGTGGCTTAGATGTCAACACTCCGTTAGGAGGAGAGCAACCAGTGGAAGCGGTGCCGGTGGCCGTGTTCAAGAAGAGGCTTACCGCAGTAGCTGCGACAGCTACCGGTGATTACACTGTTGTATTCGCAGGCACTGCTGAGGGACACCTTAAGAAAATTGTAGTAGAGAGTGCCACTTCAGCCTTTGAATATGGAGATATTGTTGTTGATGAAGGCTCACCAGTGAATAAAGATTTGTTCTTCGATACTCAATTATTGCATTTATATGTTATGACTGAAAGAAAAGTTTCGAAAGTAAAAGTTCAAGAGTGTAGCGTTTACAAATCATGTCTTACGTGTCTCGGAGCCAAAGATCCCTATTGTGGATGGTGTTCTCTTGAAAACAAGTGCAGCTTACGATCAGACTGTCAGGATGCCGCGAAGGATCCACTATATTGGATATCCTACCGCAGTGGTCGTTGTACTACAATTACCCAAGTGACGCCTAATCAGTTACAGCGGACGACTGCAAGAACTTTAGATTTAGTAATTGAAAACTTACCCACGCTTAATGGACAATTTTTGTGTGCATTTACAGCTTTAGATCGTACTCTTATAACTAATGCAACTAGAAAACCATATGGCGTGAATTGTACTACACCGCGTACAGATACTCTCCCACCTATACCTGCTGGTCAGCATCATTTTACCGCCAAACTTTCAGTACGCACTACTCAGGGACCTGATTTTGTCGCAACTAACTTTACATTCTTTGATTGTAATACGTATAGCTCGTGTACTCAGTGTGTCAGTTCGTCTTTTCCTTGTGATTGGTGTGTCGATGGTCATCGTTGTACGCATGATACAGCAGAAAATTGCCGAAACGATATTTTAGTAACCGGTGTTAGTCGAATTGGTCCCAGTTATCGCTCCGGTCCCGGATTTTGCCCTACGATAAATTCCACATCCGACGGCACTAACGAAATTTTAGTACCATCCGGCGTAAAGAAAGCTATCAAAGTTAAAGTTCACATTATCGGTCAGTTTATAGTTCAGACGAGGTTCGTGTGTCAATTCAATATAGAGGGTCGAGTAACTCACGTCAATGCTCAATTACTAGCCGACACTATTTATTGCGAAGCGGTAGAGTTCACGTACACCTCGCGTGCTCCTAACATAACAGCATCGTTTGCTGTAATATGGGGAGGATCAAAACCATTAGACAATCCAGATAATACTCATATTCTCATTTATCGCTGTAATGATATGGCAGATAATTGCGGTATTTGTTTAGCTTTGCCTGAAAAATTTGGATGTGGCTGGTGTCAGGGTTCGGATCGTTGTGAAGTTCAGGAACAATGCGGTGCGCCTAGTGTATGGTTAAATCGGACACAAACTTGCCCTAATCCTGAAATTCATTCTTTTAAACCGAAGTTAGGCCCATGGGATGGCGGAACCAACATAACTATCGAAGGTATAAATTTAGGGCGCAATATATCGGATATCTATAACGGCGTAACTATAGCGGGAATTAAATGTCAGCCTATTATAGAGTTATACGTTAAAACGAGACGTATAGTTTGTACAGTCGACGGTCCGGGAGAAGAAGTTCCTCGGGACGGGCCGGTTGTAGTTCGTGTCGCAGATTATCGTGGAGAATCTAAACATCACTATGCTTTTGTTAATCCTAAAATAAACTCGATTCAGCCAAAATACGGTCCACAATCGGGTGGCACTAAGCTAAGTATCACAGGCGAGTATCTAAACGCCGGAAGCAATATTCAAGCATTCATCGATGATTTGCCGTGCGCTATTTTATCTGTATCACACGAGGAAGCGGTCTGTAGAACTAGTCACTCATATCAGCTAAAAATGGGCACGCTACGGATGCGTTTTGATAATGGAATGCGTACTTTAGAACGCGAAAAGTTTGAATACATCGAAGATCCTGTTGTAGTTTCCGTAGAGTCTGGTCCGCCATTAGCGTCACAACGCAAACAACCCAAGGGTATTCCGTCAGGAGGGATAAACATCAAAGTAATGGGCCGTAATTTCCATTCCATTCGGTTTCCACAAATATACGTGTATCACGATAACCGACCGTATATAGCCCCTTGTCATAGAGTAGATTTTCAAACCCATCTCATATGCGAATCTCCCGGGATCGAAAGCGCTGGCCTGAATCTAGATCCCGATAGGCCGTTAGAATTAGAATATGGTTTTAATATGGATGACGTACAAAGCGTTCAAAATCGTACTACTAAAAATGGTGAAGCGTTTCTTTTATATCCGGATCCTATTTATGAGAAGTTCGATGAGGATGTAAAGTACTATAAGTCAGAATATTTGACTATTAACGGTCAAAATTTAGATAGGGCTTGTACCGAGACTGATGTCGAAGTACATATAGGAGAGAGTTTGTGTAATGTGACCTCTCTTTCTAGACATCAACTGACGTGCAGGCCACCGTCACGGGACGAGTTGCCTGACGGGGTTGATACTCCGGAAGTTGTCGTCAAGGTCGGTCGCGCTCTTACTTATAAGATTGGTAAATTATCGTATTCGTCGCAAGCAGGCTTACAAGCGGCAATAGGAAAGCCAGTATTATTCGGTGTTATAGCGAGTGTTGTAATATTTATATTAGTACTTGTCGTGTTTCTAGTTATGTATAGGAGAAAATCCACAGAAAATATTAGAGTATTAAAGAATATGCAAGAGCAAATGGATATTTTAGAATTAAGGGTAGCCGCAGAATGCAAAGAGGCATTCGCAGAATTGCAGACTGAAATGACAGATTTGACGGGAGACGTTACGGGCGGTATACCGTTCCTCGATTACCGCACGTATGCTATGAAGATTTTGTTCCCCAACATAGACGATCATGCCGTCCTTCAGTGGGAGCGTCCTGAGCTTATTAGGAAAGAAAAAGGTCTGAGAATGTTCGGACAGTTAATTATGAATAAAACATTCCTTCTATTATTTATTCGTACTTTAGAAAGCAATAGGTATTTTTCAATGCGCGACCGCGTTAATGTAGCTTCTCTTATAATGGTTACCTTACAAAGTAAAATGGAGTATTGTACCGACGTTTTGAAGACCCTCTTGGCGGAACTTATAGAAAAATGCATGGAAAGTAAAAGCCATCCCAAATTGTTGCTTAGGCGTACTGAAAGCGTCGCTGAGAAAATGTTAAGCGCTTGGTTCACTTTTCTGTTATATAAATTCCTACGGGAGTGCGCTGGCGAACCTTTGTATCTTTTGTTTAGGTCGATGAAAGGTCAAGTAGACAAGGGACCGGTTGATGTTATAACGTCCGAGGCGCGATATTCTTTAAGCGAAGAAAAACTAATTAGGCAGTCGATCGATTTCAAACCAATGACCGTGAGCGTGTCCATATCGCAACAAACCATCTTTGTTAGCGGCTTAGAGGCTACAACGGAAAACGTGCAAGTAAAAGTTCTCGACTGTGATACGATTAGCCAAGTAAAAGAAAAATGTTTAGACGCTATTTACCGCGCCACACCGTATTCGCAGAGACCTAGCCGCGACGAGTTAGATTTGGAATGGCGCACGGGCGCTTGCGGTCGTTTAATTTTGTACGACGAAGACAGCACCACTAAATGTGAAGGTGAATGGCGTAAACTCAATACTCTTAATCATTATCGCGTTCCGGACGGCGCTTGTTTAAGTTTGGTTGCTAAGCAGAGTTCCGTTTATAACCTTTCTAACATGGAAAAGAATGATAAGTCGCATACTTATGAAACTCTCAATAGGGGCAAGTACGGTTCCGCTAGCCCGCCTGCTAGCCCTCTCAAATATGAACATGGGGGTGGTTTTAAATACTGGCATTTAGTTAGACATCATGACGGCGATGCGCATAAAGAGGGAGAGCGTGGAAACAAAATGGTTTCGGAAATATATTTGACTCGTCTTCTTGCTACTAAAGGTACTCTACAAAAGTTTGTCGATGATTTATTCGAGACTATTTTCAGCACCGCTCATCGCGGCTCGGCTCTGCCTCTCGCCATAAAGTACATGTTCGATTTCCTTGACGATCAGGCGCTTCAGCATGCCATATCCGATCCGGAGGTGGTTCATACTTGGAAAAGTAACTCTCTTCCTTTGCGTTTTTGGGTGAATCTTATAAAAAATCCTAATTTCGTATTTGATGTCTATAAGTCGAACACCGTCGATTCTTGCTTGTCAGTCATTGCTCAGACCTTCATGGATTCGTGCTCGACTTCCGATCACATTCTCGGCAAAGATTCTCCTTCTTCTAAGCTTCTGTATGCTAAAGATATTCCAGTGTATAAGGAATGGGTAGAGCGGTATTACGCGGATATAAAACTGATGCCCGCCATATCCGACCAGGATATGAACGCGATGCTGGCGGAGGAGTCGCGGCTGCACACTAAAGAGTTCAACACGAACTGCGCGCTGAACGAGCTGTACGCGTACGCGGTGAAGTACAACGAGCAGCTCATGGTGACGCTCGAGGAGGACGAGTTCTCGCAGAAGCAGCGGCTCGCGTTCCGCCTGGAGCAGGTGCACGGCCTGATGGCGCACGACTATAACGTCTGAGCAGCTAGTGCGAGGCGCGTACCCACCGCCCTGTATATACTGCCCCCGCACATATCTATGCTGGCAACTATTGTATATATTAGATAGTGTACAGTCTTTAATATTGTAATTTTTGTATAATTTCAGCGGTCCGATGTCGTTTTTTAATTTTATATATGAACTTTGTATTGATTTTACACGACGAATCCGACCGGCCGCGGTCGTGCCACAGTATGCATCGTAAACTAAAATTGTGTATGTCTGTCTATGTGTGCTCGCGTCGTACGAGTTAATGTTACGTCGATCGGTGTAAAATGTGTGTCGCAAATGAAATCGCATGTGAGCCCGCCGGCGAGCGACGCCTCGCCGACGCCTCGCCGACGGGCGGTTTTTAAATTTGTACTCGCAGTCTACTTAACGAAATAACCGTCAGTGATCCGGTGAACGATTCCATTAATAAATATCGTCGAATGTACGTTTTGTGTTTTATTGAACGCGCAGCGCCATTGTCCGCGTCCGACGAAAGCCCTCTCGTCTCGGCAGCTGTCCGCAGGGAGAACGCGGTGCGGTGCCGCCTCGCTAGTCTCGCTATCGTTGTCCCGTCGCATCCCATGTCCCGGCGTCCGTGTAGTCCCGAGTCCCTGTCCCGGTGCGTGGCGAGACGGCAAGGCGGCAGGGATGAACCGCGGCCCTGCTTTTTCAGCCGGTACCTGAGGATTGTGGCTCGAACGGCATTCGCGGTCTTGAACAACATATACTGCATACCCGCTTACGTGGTGTGGATGATGGCGTTGCGTCTGACGAGACCCTTGTACGCACCCCTCTATTGGAAGATCGAAGGGCTTATGTATCACTGGCTGCTGGCGATGGTGTCGCTGTGGGCGTGGACGGCGGGATATGAGAGTAAGTGTGTCAACTATCATTATATACACAGCTATTACTGCAACGTAACTAGGAAGGGAAAAAAATACTGAATCATAATTCATTGTGTGCTCAGACGATATAAGGAGGTAGTTAGCGAGCAAACTTTTACTATTGTTTACGCTTACACACGATGTCTGAGTTTTTGCTACTGTTATTTAATTTTATAAAAGCCGTACTTATCTTCGAATTAAGTTTTTCTGTAGCGTTAAAAGAGATTAAGATAACTTTACAATGTGAGAAATACGACTAACTTAATCATTGCAAATTATGATATACATTATTCTGAATAATAATTGTTTTAACTTTTAATTGAAATAATTCTCAACATAATATCCGATATTGGTAACTTTTTATCTAAATATTTTGATTTATATTACTTAACACAGCTTAAAGAGTATAAGGATACTCATTATTTATTATAAATAACTATTATATTAAATGGTTCTTTTATCTAAATCACAACAAATTAAGCTAACTGGAACTGATATAGAATTAATTAGTAGTTCAAATATTTATTTCTTCATAAGACATATTATCTAGACAGTAGAAATAGTTTTTATGTACATTAAATATATTTCTTAAAAATTGAGGGCGATGCTAAAACACCAATTGAACCAAATTCAATGACTTTAAAATTTTTGTCTGTTTGTTTAGATATTATCTTTGAAACTAATGAACTGATTTTTTTTTTGTTTTGAAGCTATTAAACCTGGGTATAGGCATTTATATAATTCATTTTGGTGGCTGGTCTCCATCACGTGGACCTTAAGAGCCCGATATAATAGTAAGAGATATAAAAATGGCGCCTTAAGAAAACGATAGTACTCAAGTTTTTTATATAATATTTTACTACATTTTTTACTAAAGTTGAAACACTGCAATTATCATTAACCTATTTTATTTATTAAATCTGAGGCGGTACGAAGTTTTCCAGGTCAGCCAGTTATTAATAAATAAGAAATATATATTTACAGCATTAATATTTCTTATCGTGTTGTTAGTATCATACCTTATCAAGAGTTGACTAAATTTCACTTATCAAATATTATCATTGATAACAGCTAAGATAGATTTTTCTAATTTTTGACATAAATAGATGTTCATACATAGAGTTAAGACTTATTTTATCAATTATGATATGATGTAGAAATCGCCATCTAGAAATGTCATTGCAACTTTTGATTATTTTTCATATATTTTTTTTATATAATTACAAATTTAATTTAATTATTCTTAGATCTTCATTGACATTACATGACATTAAACTTATTCATTGGTAACAAATTTAATGATCAGTTCATAAGAATAGAGTTATTAAAATGCGAAAAAGTTGTTACATTTCTTAAATTTTAAACAATTTTGGAAAATGATGATTTCCAATTACTATATCTATATCTATCTAGAAGAACATGGGATACTATATACATTAGAACATAAATACTATGACCGAATTTAATAAATTAAATATTTGATCTTAATTTTGATTAATTTTAAAAATCTTCATCAAAGTTTTTATAAACAAAAAAAAAATCATATAAATTTGAATTTGAAAAAATAGTAATTATTTAAAAAAAAATCTGTATAATTGGAAATAATTTATAATAGTAAAAACTATATATAAAATAAGTAATGGAATGGAGGAGCAACATCGAAAACAGTTCTACGGATTTTATTCAACCAAGGTAAGTAACGTTTTTTTTATTGAATATTTATTATCTAAGAGCACACGTAATTGCTTCGTCGGAGTGTATGAAGTCATCGACTAGAGACTAAGAAAAAAAATCGCATTGAGAATGTTTATTTGTAATAATACAAAAATGCTGACTTTAAAATTTTATACGTTAACTAGCGACCCGCCCTCGCTTTGCTTTGGGTGTTATATTTAACTATGCATTGAATTAACACATACACAAAAAATCATTCAAGTCGAGATACCGACAGCAGTGCCATCAGCCGGGCTGATTTCTGAATTTGAACCATCCAGGGCGCCATCCAGTAGAATTATAAATTAATATAGATTTTAAAGTATACCTTAAAATTTACCGAAGACATTTTCTTCCTCGCACAACCACTCTGTGGAACCAGCTTTCGCCGGCGATT
>JAOPTZ010000001.1:3766013-3777562 GCA_027564475.1 Doxocopa laurentia | reverse complement strand
TCTGGGTCGGCAGCGGCGAGCGCGGCGGCGCAGCGCTGCAGCTGCGCGAACGTGCTGCCGCGCTCCGCCGACACGCCCGCCTCGCCCACCAGCGAGTCGCCCACCTCTTCTAGTCCCTTACACACACACATATTCTTATATAAACATTACACAATCACAATCTGCCATATATTGATCTTACTGACAGATCAATACAAAATATTCTACAAAGGACTATCGCTATATAATGACGGTGATATTACATATAATAGTTCAAAAAGGAAGTGATAAAGTTGACACTTTAATCCATTGTTTCACCAGATCCACCTTGCCCCCTACAGATATTAATAAATTTTGCTGCAAATTACATCGACATTGCATTACTTATAAGGTAATAAGTTTGATGGAAGTAAATTTTTTGATTCAAATAATATTGAAAAATGTTTCAACAAAATAAAAGCATTGATATACAGATGACATATATACTTGTCTATACAAATGTTGAGCAATAGCTTGTTCCATAATGGGTCTATTAGTGTCGGAGCAGAAGGACTCTGCCTTCGGTGCCACGGCTGCATAGTCTGCTATGAAGTGCCTGTCAATAGATTTGCCAACTCTTGACACTGTTGCATGCAGCTCACGGTGATCTAAAAACAAAACACAATTTAAATCTATAATTGGGTAATTAATAAATTCTAATAATATAAAATATAAAAACTTAATAAAAAACATACAATATTATGATGAAGGTCGACACATGACATAGGTCAGAGGTTCGATTCCCACAAAGAATATGTCTGTATTGACAATAAAAGAGTGTGTACCAAGCTGGGTGTTTCTGATTGTGTTTGTGTGTCCGGGCGCCTCACACAGAAATAATATCCTAGTGAGTAGTCAGTGAAAGTGAGTGTGTAGTGTTTATGTTCATTCATTCAGGAAAAAACACCAATATGATGTTGTTAAATTAGCTCAATATACAATTTTAGTTGTCTTAATGCATAATGTTAAATGCTTTTCAATTCCCAGTTAAGTGTATGCAGTACCTACCCAATTTTTTATTACTATAATACACAATTTTACATCATCTCATTTTTAAATTAATATTCATAAAAGTACTCTATGACAATAAAATACATTTATTACATTAATAGCCAATTTTAATAAATAAAAAAAAGCTTTGTCATATTACAGATTATGGGATGCCGGAAAGTGTAAACATAGTAGTCCACAAAAATAGGTATTTTTTTTCACCACAAAAAAAACTTTGTACATTTACACTTACCATATTTGGACATAAGGCTTGTTATTTTTATAAATAAACGCTACACACTCAACGGCCCCCATTAGGATGTTAATCCTGTGTCGGGGGTCCGGAAACACATACAATAACAATCACAAATACCCAGACCGGTAAACATGCTTGTATGGCCAATACAAACATATGTCCCGTGCGGGAATCGAACCCGCAACCTGTGGCGCTTAAAGGCAGGCTTGTTACCACTGAGCCACTGCTCAAAGAACTTTTTAATAATTATCTGTAAATATTTTGTAATTTAATTTGTCATATCTTGTGGACTACTTCATTTTCACTTTCCTATTAATTTATTGATAAATTGACTTTTACATACCTGCGGATATCTGGAATACTGTCTGTTTTATTGAAGTCATTAAATCACTCAAGTGATTTGATTGATTTTCTGATAATGGTGCATTTTGTGACTCTAAAAATATATAATTATTAGGTTACAATACACATAAAAAAATTATAATTTATGATTTATTGAATTATGCAATTTATATTTGATTTTGAACATAACATCAGAATAAGCAAGCAATGTTACTCCTACATACTTAAAGATAATAAAAGTGAATCTCAGTGCTATACACTCCACCTATAGCTATTTTGTACAATATTTATTTATAATGAAAAGATTTGATGGTCAATATTGAGATTTTGGCATGTACAATATTTAAAAAAAAAATTGATTTAAGAAAACATTCTTAACTCTGGGCAAAAAATGTTTTAATAATATTGATTAAGAAATTGAATTGTTGTTTTAAATAACCAAAATATTATGTAATTGAGAACAAAGTAATAAAATATCTTTTTTTTTTTTGCGTGACAGAGGTATACACTTAAAAGAGTACAGTTATCAAGGTATTTAAAAATAATGATCACATAGAAGTCCATTCACTTTGTTAAACAATAATAAGTTATAGGGTAATCTAAATTGCTTTCAAGAAAAAGCATTCAAGTTCTAAATAAGAAAATTCCCAATTATTGTTAGGGTTAATATTTACGCTTTGCTATTTCTTTTCTTAATTCTTCAACTTGGATTATCACTTCATCTAAAATCTTGTTTGAGTTATCAGTAAGTACATTGAACTTAGTTGTTGCTTTGTCTAAATCTTGTTCGACTCCTAGACACGAATCCATTTCTTTTAGATGGTAAATATCCAGTCACACGATTCAACTTTACCAGACGTTGCGTTACTACAATATATACAGGCCAAACTAGAAAAAATACGTTTCACACATAATATAACTTGATTATGTCCCAATATTTTCGCACAAAACAATAAGTTTTTTTCGATTTTCACAGCACTTTTTATTTATAATCTGTTATTCAATTTTACTTTCATTTAGATTTCCAGTATAGCCATCAAAAAAATTTTACAAATCATCGTACTTTATGAAATCATTCACTCAATATTCATTTGTCTATTACCACATCAATTCAACATTTTATGCAGATTTTAAAAAATTACGATAACTTCTGATACAATACAATAATTACGATAAATTCTGATAAAGGTGAGTATCAAAAAAATTGAAACGTCAGTGAATATAATTTATTTATATTTATTTATTTAACAACTTATTACAATTTCTACATCACTACCGAATCTGATTTAATATTATTTATTAAAATTTAGCTAATCAGACCAAATTTTTTTTTAACAAACAAGGAAAATAAAATAAATTTATGCTTTGAATGATTTATGAATAAAACTTATAAATACTATAATACCAAAGCATGTTTATCTTGAGAATTATTCATTATTATAATATTACAAAATATTTTTTAGGGTCATCACCTAAATTCAGTTGGTTTTAGAGGTGAATGATTTAGATGTAACAATAAGCATATTTGAGAGTTGGTAACACTGCATTCATCCTTGCCTCACTCCTTCGGCGTATTGCACAATAAGTTGTACCGAATAGGTTATAAAAAAATCGGTTTTTAAGTTAAAATATCTTTCTTCAAAAATTATAACGTTTAAACAATAATGGCGCAGAGTAAGTTAAATGATATGGCCGGAAAATTTGCAAAAGGTGGACCCCCTGGCCTTGGCATAGGCCTAAAAGTGGCGGCTGTAGTTGGAGCAGCGGCCTATGGAATTTCACAGTCCTTATTTACAGTAGAGGGTGGTCATCGAGCAATAATGTTTAACAGAATAGGAGGAGTGCAACAACATGTTATGACTGAAGGATTACACTTCCGTGTACCATGGTTTCAATATCCTATAATTTATGACATCAGATCTAGACCCCGGAAAATTTCATCTCCAACTGGTTCTAAAGATTTACAAATGGTCAATATCTCATTGAGAGTTCTATCACGTCCTGACTCAAATAACTTGTCAATTATGTATAGACAACTTGGAACAGACTATGATGAAAAAGTACTACCCTCTATTTGCAACGAAGTCTTAAAGTCCGTTGTAGCCAAATTTAATGCATCACAACTTATTACTCAACGTCAACAAGTTTCATTGCTAATTAGAAGAGAGTTAGTAGAACGTGCAGCAGATTTTAACATAATTTTGGATGATGTCTCACTCACTGAGTTAAGCTTTGGTAAAGAGTACACTGCTGCTGTAGAAGCTAAACAAGTAGCTCAGCAAGAGGCTCAACGTGCCGCTTTCGTTGTTGAAAGGGCTAAACAAGAGCGTCAACAGAAAATTGTCCAAGCCGAGGGTGAGGCCGAAGCTGCTGAGATGTTAGGTAAAGCTATGGGAATGAACCCAGGATATTTGAAACTTCGTAAAATTCGTGCTGCTCAAAGTATTTCACGAATGATTGCTCAATCCCAGAATAGAGTATTCCTTCCTGGCAACAGTTTAATGATCAATCTTCAGGATCCTTCCTTTGATGATCTGTCTGAGAAGCTTACTAAGAAGAAGTAACATAAGGCTGAGGAAGAGTATGCTATAAGCCTGGAGCCTGCAACTACTCTTTCTGAACATGATGAAACTGCTATTATAATTAGTGGAGCTACTTCAGTTGCTATATAGCATTTTTTTTCATTATTATAAGCATTTTGCAATGTAAAATAAAGTATCTTTTAATTCTATGATGCATTTTATGTTACTTAGTATGTAGGTGTTAGCATATACAAAATCGATTGAAATAAAAGTAGTAAAAACATTTTCTTTTATTTTTTAAATATTCCTCCAGTTAACACTTTAAAATTTAGATAACCTTAATAATCTATTGTTTCATTCAAATATTCATTGTAACTAATAACAATATAAATTTGTATAGCCATAGATGCAATAAATTGAAAATAAATACAACACCATGAGTAAGAAGGTATCTTATTCATTAATACCAATGTGTATAAGAATATCTTGTTGGAGGTGCAGAAACATACACTTTCAATGGAGATGGAGAGTACCCAATAGCCCTAAGGTCATTTAAATAACTTTTAATAGCTGGGTTGTTGGTGGCTCCCTATTGATACAAACTGTAAGATTTACCTATGTTCCTAGAAATATTATTTGCAGCAATTAAACAAATTTGGCTTCTAAAATTTTAATTAGAAAAAACAACTAATGATAATAAATGAAGATAAAGAATGTTGCATGTGATAACACATAAATAATATATTTCATTTATAATTAATTAATTACAATATCCACAACTGCGCGATTCCAAAGACATTTTCTTCCTAGCACAACCACTGTGGAACCAGCTTTCGTCGGTGATTTTTCCGAACCGGTATGACTTAAGGACCTTCAAGGCAAGAACATACAAATTCCTTAAAGGCCGGCAACGCACCTGCACACATGGGCGACGGTGATCCTATCCTTCAGCTCCTCATCCTCCTGCTCGTTTGTCTGCTATTATCATAAAAAAAAACAATAGTAAAGAAATACTATACATTTGTAAAATATTTGTTGTTCATTTAAGATTTAATGAGCTTATTTTAAAATTATGATGTAATGACTAGCATTTAAAAGGAAACTTCATATTGAAATAATAATTTATTTATAAATTATATCAATACATAACTATAAAACTATTTTTATAACGTAGTTTCTATTGTTTAAGAGCCGAGGGTTGTGGAAGTCTGAATTTGGACATTTCGATTTCAGCTTCGAAAAAGCTCATATTGTCATAGCAGAAGTATTCCGGAACTTTATATGGACCAGTCTTCTTGGGATCGACACCTGGTCCTAACGGCTCATTTGCTTGATGTATGACTGCAGTACTGAGACCAGGAACATTAACATTTACTTTAGAACCTGGTGGTGATGAGGACGTTTTGCCTGGTCCCTGAACAGATTTTTCACTGAAAAATCTTGTTGTTATTTTTAAGTAACTCCTCTTCATACCAGTTCTTGATAACATCCTTAGTTTTATTACACAATCGAATACGAAATCTCGAGACAAAAATTGACAATTGTCACAATTTTTGACAACTATCACCTTAGACCTGACTTTGCAGTGAATTTAACAGATATTATAAAAATAAAATATTTATTCTTATTTTGATAGGAGCAATACTCTTGCTAGGAGCAAGAGCAATTCTATGCCTAGGAGCAACCTATAGAGATAATAAAAACTAGATTTTTTTTGTTTTTTATAATATTGCGGACAAACTGGCAGGAGCATCACCTAAAGGATAGGATCACCACCACCCATGAACATCCGCAAAACCATAGGGCGTGCAGGTGCGTTGCCGGCTTTTTTAAGGGGAGTGGGCCTCCGGTGCCGGACCTTTCACTTACCATTCGAAACGGAACAGCTAAGCTGTCCCTTCACGGTGGCTTTTTAAGTGACAAATATTACTTAGGTGGTGTTTATACAACGATCTTTTGGGATGGTGAATCTTTTTTTTTGTGTATACATTCACAGTGAAATTAAAATTTGGTCCAGAGTATCTAATATATAATTATTGAGTTTACAATCGTAAATGGCTTGAATAATTAAAAATTATGCACATATAGTATTGCACAACCAGTTTTTAAATTTATGAACTATATATTTCGAAAGAATATTTTAAACAACTACTTTTCATGCCATATATATGAGATTTGAGTGTGTTCACCGTTTGACCACACCAGATGATCAAATAACATATATAATTCTATGAAAATGGGACTGCTCATACAATAAATGATGTTTCTCAGCTTATTTAATTTACCAAATAATTTCAGCTTTTTCTAATTCTTACTATGTATCTATAGTACAATAATCATACTTAACTGTAAAATATTTTATGGTATTATCATGCTTTATAATTTTTTTTTGAACATGGTTACAAGAGAATTCGTATTTTATGACACTTATTGTCCATATACCTGTAATAAATATAATAAGTTTAACATCGTTTTTTTCAATCTATTTTTTACTGATTTTATTAAAAGTTAAAGCAGTTCAACACATTTATATCATAGTATAAGAAAGAATGTCTTGATTTATTTTTATTCTATAATATCGCTTTCGTACAGTATGTCTACATTGTCTATGAGTCTTTTTCACGACTGTTTTGGATAGTTTACCTACCTTGCTTATTTCGCCGATTTTTCAGAATAAGAGTGGAAAATGTGTATGATTTGAAGATTATTTAGTACTTTAAAGTACAATAATGTGTTCTGATTATAGTTAAGTTTTGTTTCTTCAATATATCAACGTAAAACGCTAGATCAGCCATTTACATGAGAGGTAAGTACAAAAAATTTATACCTCGATATTTTTTGTTTTGGTGTAATGCGATAGTTCCAAGCTTACAACACAGATATAAGAGTTGGTTAACTTTAAAACAAGCTTCATTTTTGGTAATGTTTATGTTAAGAGAAAACTGAGGAATTATGTCTGTATCGTATATTATATTATTGCTATGTATACCATTGCCGCTATGTTGTGGTATATTTGTATATATAGTTCATCGTAGTCTCGTATAACCCGACCAACTTCAAGAGGAATTGTGAGACTTACGTTCCAATTTATGCAACATACATTTGTAATTACTAGATTGTTCTGCAAGATTTAATACTCATGTAGCTATTTCACCATATTACAATACGTCTTAATGAATTATGGATTAAAATCAATACTCTCGGCTTGGGTTTGGTACATTGATCTTTATTGTAATATAATAAATATTTTAAATGTTGGATTTGACATCTAATGTGCTATGGTGTAAAAGAAGTTGACACTGCATTCTAAAAACTCCAATTTTTTTTTACTCTATGGTTTTAATTCTTATTTGGAACATCGATAGCGCGAATATTTCTCAGGAATCAGTTGAATATTCTTATTTGTGAACAAATATAATTCTATTATTAAGTTTTTACTAGTTGATAAAAAACGAAATTGATTTGTGTTGTAAATGTGAAAACAAACAGTTAATGTGAAATGGCGGACAATGTGCCTGTTTGCGATGTCTTGTGTGAAGCTATGGAATATTTGTCGAAACTCGGATCTAATTTACGAGTCCGTTCGGATAACCTGAAGGAGAAAAAAATAAGAAAAGAGAAGCTTAGAAATGTTCATGCTGTACAAAAAGCCGCAAATAAAGTACTTTTGATTTGCCAATTATCAAAAAAATCTATTCAGAATGTTGAAACCGGCATTAAAAACGTACTAAGTCAAATCAATGCCTCGCAAGCTCCGATCAATATTGGCGGGAATAATGATGAAAAAAAAAGTACTTCTGGCGATTACCTAAAATACGAATACTTTCATTATGAATCAAAAAAATTGAAAATACGCGATAGAGTAAATATTAAGCATTTCACATCAGTTAAAGTATTGGTGAAAACCATGCCTGTGGAAATGCAAGAACAATATCCTGTATATCACGACTGCAAATTGTATCGATTAAGAAAAAATAAACATAGAGTTAATAAAGAATCCAAAGTAACAGCAGTGAGTGATTCAAGTAGGAAAGATAACCATATTAATTTGAACGGGGAAAATTCTGGTCAAGATGAAAATTCTAGTACTCTGGTCATGGATGGTCAAAACTTAGAACAGGCAAATAAATCTTTTGATATTAATAATGAAAATGACCAGTCAAATAAAATAGATGATAATCAAGAAATGCCTCACAAAAGAAATTCAAAAAATAAAGATAAAAGTAATTCAAAACAAGGAGACAAAATTAGAAAAATTTCTTCATATAGTGAAAAACCTAAGAAATACAAAAACATCAAAGTGTTTGACAGTACGGAGAGTGATAACGATGAAAAAGATAACAATGAAAAAGATAATGATGAAAAAGATAATTCGGAAAGTAATCTTAATTCAGATGAAATTGTAAATAGTGTAAGTGAGAATACATGTAGTGGAAATGTAGAAAAAGCTACTAGTATTAATACCGGAGATGATCAGGGTACTATTTCTAATGATACTAATATAAATGAAAATAGTATACAAGAATCAACAACAAACGATGATGGTAACAATATTATTTATAAAAAAACATCAGATTTGGATGAACTTATCACTATGTTAGGTGAAAATATACATAGTAAGGATGTAGACAATGCAAATAAAAGCTGTGAAGCTAGAAGATTTTCCGGTACTGAAATCGAGAAAAATTCTAATGATTGTCCAGATTCAAATGCTATTTCTACAACAGCAATTACACAGAATGTTGTTCATCCAAATGAAAGTGATAGTAATAATAAATTAATTGTAGAGAACGAAAATAGTATGAGTTCAGTTTCAGAAAAATCCTTTATAAAATGTGTTAATATAAATAAATTATTAAGAACAGATAAATTGCCAAAGAGAAAATCACTTATTGAAGTAAGTGATAATAGTGATAGCGATAAGGAAAAAAATGTTTCAAAAATAAATAAATGTAAGGTAAATGAAAAATCACATCCAACTAACAAGAAAAAACACAAAAGTAACATGATACGTGAAAGCTCCATTCAAACTAATAGTGATGAGGAATATTGGAAACAAAAAAGGAACGAGGTTAAATCATTTAAGCCAAAAAATTTAGTTATTAATGTAACCAGTTTGCCAAAATTAACTTGCAAGTATTTATACAATAACAACTTGAAAAAGATTACAGAAAACGGAAAAGTTATATGCGAATTAAATAACAAATTCAAGGATCCTGAAGAAAAAAATAACAAAAATACAATCCCCGGCTCTAAAACAGTTAATCAAAATGAAAACAATTTAAGCAAGAGCAATCAATTAAAAGATGCTGCAAAATGTAATACAACAGTAGATAATAGTCAAATTAAGTCTTCTCTGCTATGTGATTCAACAGATGATTCAACTCCAACTAAAAGGAAAAGTTCAACTGAGATAACCTCACCACCATCTAAAAGAAAACACATAATGGAAAGTATGCATGCTAAAAAAATGCTTCTAACATATTCCTCAAGTTCCGACACAGATGATGAACAATTACGAAACGTATTGAAAAGTATAAGGGACAGCTTACTTAAAGCTGCTTTGAGTGATGAAGAAATCGGTAAAGAGAAAAATAAATTGGATACACTTGGTTTGGATTTGGAATCTGAAGAAACAAGTCAGTCAACTCAAGGGCAAGATAAGGAATCTCTATGTGGTAAAACTTCAGATAATACATCTTCAAAAGACACAAATAGTCAAAGTGGGACGAATACTCAAGAAAAGTCCTGCTCTGAAAAGGTTAGGAGCCAGTGAACATTTATAATAAAATTAGTTTTATGTGTATTCCAAAATTCAATAAACTAGCTTAAACAGCTTCTCATATATAATAAACCATAAGGGATAAATATGAATGTAATATATTGTAATGTTTCTCAATAGATTTTGTGAATATTCACATAGTAATTCTATGATACAAAAATTGTATATAAATAGTACACTTATGCATTGATTTTGTCATTAAATCCTATGCCATATTTGTTCTTTCATTTTTCATTGACAAACTTGTAGTTAGGTAGCTTCAAAATGTTTAATAAACATTTTAATAGACGGACTCAAGCAGACGTTAAAATTATTACAGATGGGCAGTTCTAAATCTTATCCGAGTGGTAGCAGCAGCCAAAATTCAGATACTCAAGAGTCATATAACAAAGAGATTGATGGGTAAATATTTTATACGAGGGAGTGGGCTTACATTTGTGTAATCTAATATATACTGTGCTTGTAACATAAAGATTTCAAATGGGAAAGATTCATATTTTTGTTCCTATTATAGCATGGTGTGTAACAGTTTTCATGTTGCATGCTTTGGCTCAGTTAAAGAAGGATTAAAACTAGGTTCAACTAAAGTATAAATAAATGTATCAATACATTATTTGTAGAATTCATAAAACAAAGTAAATTCATAAGCTTTAACCAACTTTTTTGTACTGGATTTCTTTTAAAAATGGCTCAACTGCTCTATATTAAGATGATAAAATAAAACTAGAATTCCAATCTGTAGTAATCTTGTCTTCGAATTTAAAATCCCAATCCCTTACAAACAGTTACTTAAGCAATATTTTATATTAATACCTTTTTATGATATTTCATACAAGTAAAGTTTTCATAAGCAACTGTTTTGCAACTTTTTATCACATTTTTAGTTTCATTATCCTTCATCAAATTTTTCTGATGGATTGTGTCCAGAACTAAATTTTATTACCAACTTAAGGGCTGGTTTGATGAAGATCATCTGTTCTGTGTGTCTCTGTATTGTACTAAAATATTAATTTCAATTATTATATTGCAATCTTTACCAAATTCAATGTAATATACAATAAATACATCTTGTATCTGTATACTATGTTAATAAATTCAATTTGGTCTAATAAATGATTTTATTTATTTGTTCAAATTACTTCAATATTACATTAGTACATTAGATACTTAATACATTTTCATTTCCTTCTACACAGAAAGATTCTTTTGCTCAGCAATGGGACATTAACATGACTTGTTATAATAATTTTACCAACGGAAAACGCGTTAAAACTCATAATTCCATCAACACCACCTCGATGTCTTGGTAAACCACAACTGGGCGATGTCGAAGACATTTTCTTCCTCGCACAAACATTTTGTGGAACCAGCTTTCGTCGTCGGTTTTTCCGAGCCAATATGACTTAAAGACCTTCAAGGCAACGCACTTGCGAGCCCCATGGTGTTGCAGATGTTTATAGGCGGCGGTAATCCTCTTGTCCGTTTCCCCCTCTAATATAAAAAAAAAAAAATTACTTATAAAAATAACATACATACTTTTTTTTTCTTTCTTTCTCCTGTAATTGTCTTGCTGTTAGTCCTAGCGACTTATACAGCGTCACCGGTGAGGGGGCCGAGCATGAAAGCTCGGCTGGTTATG
>JAOPTZ010000001.1:3744236-3754483 GCA_027564475.1 Doxocopa laurentia | reverse complement strand
ATTTCAGACCTCCAACGGTGTTAAAGAGAGTGAGGAAGCCGATGATGAAGCTAGTGAAGTGAATGAGACAGAAGAGACCACAACCGTATCGACGACTCAGACCTCAGCTGCACCCTCTGCCTCCCCATCTCCTTCCGCATCTGTGTCTGTACATGATCTGACCACCCGATCTGCTTTCACTCCCGAAACTACTACTACAGTATGTATTCTATCATTTTTAAAAGTATAAAAAAGAATAGCTACCTTAGTACCATATCCATTAATGTGCTATTTTTTGTGAGCAAATATTTAATGAGATCTTAGGCGTGCTATCTATGTAAATGTTGACTTTGTGGTTATTGAGAAAATAATAATAATAATAGTAAAATAGACATAGAAGTAAGTGTCACGGCCGTGCGTACGATCACCAATGTAACCCGCGTTCACTCTTCGTAAAAGTACCTACTTCACTTCTTTATATTAGTGCATTTGGTATCGTGCCCCTAATATTGTCTAGCGTGCCATTGATAGCACGGGTGCCAATGCTTCGCCATCCCTATACTAAGGCATACAACAAGTATAAATGTAAATTTTTATTATTCTTCAAAATATAGAAATCGGTAATTCACTTAAAATTTCATAAACACATTATTAAAATGTTCAGACAACATTATTTGGACGACAAAAGCAATTTGGATAATTGTTATCAAAATTCTTGTTTTATAATTTTATCATATTGAGTATATTTTTTAAATGTTTTCTGTTTGAATAGGAGATTATTACGAGCACGATGACCGAGGCTCCGGAAAGCGAAACTGAAACAAGCGAAGTTGGTGAGACATCCAGTCGGCGATCTACTAGCGAGGTAAGAGCTCATAACTCCTTCATACTGGTTTTAATATAAAACCGGCGAGAACTGAGACCCAACTTCGTAACAGAGTTCAAGTTGACACAACTTCGAATGCAGGAAGCGCTCAAAGAATTTATTCGCAAGAGTCTCTCGCAAGACGATAACCTTAAGCTTCCTCTAGGTCTGACCACCTCCAACTACTTGGACAGGAGGGAAGTAGTTGGAGGTAGCTAGCTCTGTTAAGAGCAGCCAAAAAATAACAAATCAAATCGTTGTTTTGAAATAAAAAAGTAAAAAAAAATGTATAATTTAATTGATCCTTACATTATTTAAATGAATAGTAATCGCGATAAGTTTGCGGTAATTTCCTTAATGTGTAGTTATTGTACATAATTATACAATTTTTAAACCTTTTAGACGGAGGGCGAAGGCTTACGTGCTGCTTTGGAACAGGCGGAAGAGAGAGCTCCTCCACCACCGGCTCACGCTCTGAAACATGAACTGCAACACACCCAGCCCGTAAGTATCCAGATTTTAATAAGCCAATAAATTATTAAAAGTTCTACTTTTCCTTATGAATATCGGTTGAACCAAAATCTTTCGAAAAAAAACTATAATACGAAAATCTTCATAAATACGAAAGTTACTAAAAAAAAAATTAATTGCCTTAGAAAAATTAAGCCATAGTAAGCGGCGTCAAAACCGAGACGATACTATATAATATCCAACTATATAACCCGCCATTTTTTTGATGAGGTACGACGCCACCATCTCAGCCAATCATAGACTGCGTAAATTCATTTTGTCTGCGTCACTCGAAGTATTAAACGTCATTGCTGACGCAATATTCTTTATTTTAAAGATTAATGATTTATTGTAAAACTAGATGAAATCTTTATCGTGTATATAATGAATATTTCAGGGCTACACTGTACGTGGATCGAGCCCGAATGGAGGCGGTTCTGGCGCGCTGTACCCCGCTCTGTGCGTGGGAGGCGCGGCCTTGGCCGCAGCCGCCGCTGTCGCTCTTGCCGTCGCTCGCCGCCGCGACCGTGCGCCCTCTGCGCAAGGATTCGTACAGGTCTAAGACTTTTTTCTGATGGCCCTACTGGCCTTGCAAGCGTCACCGACTGAGTTCTGAGAAGTCTTGAAAAGGGACAGCCCTAGCGAAAGCTCAAAGTTGATTCCGTTCTATGGGAAAAAATTCTGACCTTATTGAATTCCAAAACGTTCATTTCGACTTCGCAGAAGGCATTAATAGCACTACTCAGAATATGGAGACGATTTCAAAATCTGTACGATTAATAGCTATTCGCTATCAGTAATGTTATTATCAATACATAGCTATCAGAAAAAATCATCTATCAATAAACATTCTCACTCTATCTCTGTATTTAAATGTTTATGATTTCATTTTATTTAATCTATCGCATGTGATAGTATGAGTAAAATTAATGAAATACATTTATTTAACTGATAAAATTTATATTTGCAGGTTGAACAGACAGGCGCTGTCGCTCCAACCCCTGAAGAGCGACACGTAGCCAACATGCAAATCAACGGCTACGAGAACCCTACTTATAAATACTTCGAAGTCAAGGAGTAAATTTTCTCCTCCCTTCCGCCGCCCACCAGGCCTGCCTTACCTTCTTTCTTACTTCGGGAAGCGTTGGCAAGACAAATTGTATGGAAACGTCTAGTCGATATCACGCTTCGCTTATCATTCCCTTGAGGTTCATTTGAGAAAATGAAATCGGCTTAGAAAAAACAATATAACTAAAACATTATAGCCAGTTTTAAAAATAACCGTCATCACACCGTAACGCCATCTATCGGCGACGTTTGACATTTGTTTCAAAGGTTTTATTGAACTCATCTGAACCGATGAAAGGGAATTTGAAGTTACATTATTTGTGGTGTGTGCTAGTTAATCCCAAATCTTTGTACCCTGTCTTTATATCTATATCCCCTAATAAATAATTCTTTATGGAATGAATGTGAGTGAAGATTAAATGAATACTACGAACGTAAAGCGGGTCTGGTGGCCAATGTTCTAAGCGTTCATTATATAATAAAGCTTGTGTGATTAGTCAACATATTTTTTGCGATTTCTCGCAATCAGTCAAATCTAAACATAACTGAGATTAGAATTTATATTGTTTTATATGTTATTTTTTATGTTTGCACCAAAATATTTATTTGATTTTAAGATTAGGTCTAAGTTTCGTCTAGTATCCTAGAAATCATAAGTGTCACCTTGTAGTCGAGTTGTTTAAATTAAGTTCTTGAGACCGCGACTCGAGTGGCAATGTACATTGATAACAAATACTCACTTTATGATATTGATTTATGTTTAAGTTATTTAACATTTTGAAAATCATCTCACTTTAATAATAAACTATAATAATGTTTTATCACTTTTCGATTATTTCACTTTGCGTTGTCACTCGAGCCTGTGGAACAAACGTCCATGGTACGCTGTGTATATACTCCGCGTACAAATTTGAACTTAAATTTACTTACTCTTAAAGCCCGCTTTCTTTTTCTAACTTAGGTAGTACATAACGTGAATTTTATGTAATAAAATGCAAAAATATATTTTAATAATTACGTGTACTTAGCAATGGGACGGGCGGCAAAGCCGGCGCGGGTGAACGCTTAGCCTATGTAGTCTTCTTCTAGTCAAATAATTGGAAATTTCTTTTGATCTGAGCCACTTGAGCGACTACACTCGTAGTTGCTTCGAAACGTGACTTGGGTCGATATATCTATCCCTTTCCCCCTTCATCGTTCTCCGTTTACCCGCGGGACAATACTCATAGTTCCCAATAGGAAAGGACTGTGTACTCAACGTGTGCGAGAGAGATAAACGATCCATCGCGATTCATGTTCATCGAAGTTCAGAATGGAGTAACTTCGCCATAATCTAGTCAAAAGGGGTGCATCTGAAAATCGGTTTAGTGTAACGTTGGTATGCGCACATTGGGTACTCGGTGACGCCGAAGCAGTTAAGCTTAGTGAGTGTATGTACGATTATTATATAAGTAGATGTACAAAAGTAATACATTATATAGATGTTTTAGCGTCAAATACATAGATATAAAGCAAAATATAATTATATATTGCATTCGTCCGGTAAATAATGTAAGGGCTTGAGCTCGTGTCTATTCCCACGTACCATTCTTAATGTTACGCCGTAGTTAAGATGTAATTCTGCCTCAGTATTATATACATTTAAGCTTATTTGTTACATAAGCCAATTTATATACACTAATTCTATTTGTTTACGGGCGAAGTGGCGTTGCTACGTCAAGGAAGTCATATCAGATGCGTCAAGGCGCTCTTTTCTTCATTTTGGCACATTTGTAATATGTCACCTCTAGTTCGATATCTCGATAAGAGATGGCGTTACCGCCGTGTCGTTATGAAAAAAAGGTTTGAGTAGGCGCCCGCCCGTGGCTTGTACGTCATTTACGTAAGTTTACTCACTGTATAACGTAAGTCTTATCCTGCATCAAGTAATCGCTGTATTTTTACTAATAACTAAGTAACGAGCCGACCATTTATTTTTTTAACAAAACTTTTTGCTCAAAAATCAGCTGTTTCTCGTCGGTATTTAAAAAAAAATTCTGTAATCGATGTTTAATATTTCGATGTCAACAATATTCGATGTTCGTAGTATAACCCTGGTTTATGTAATTTTAAATCACTGTTTCACGTATTTTGAGAATATAATAAATGGTTTGAAATCTTTTGTGTTTCCTATGCTACATTTTATTGTGAGTTCGAAGTTCAAATTGAATCAATAAATAGGAATTTAAATATTGGTGTTGTTAATGGCACTATTGCCTCCCCTCTTTTAATCACATAAAGCCTTAAACGAGGTAGACTTATTCTACGGGTAATCTCATGTATCCTAAACGTAATCTTGCTTATGATATATAAAATTTAGAAAAAATAGTTATCTAATAGTTTGAAAGGAGAAAACTTATATAAGGTGTTTCACGGTAATTTACGTTTAATTAAAATTTAGCTTCTATAAATAAAAAATAATTCTATATATTTATATTCTATAAGCGAAATAGATCACATTTCAATCAAAATAATAATAACATTAAAATAACTTACTATATTGCTTAAGTTAAATTATTGATTTACTACTTGATTGAAATACCTCTTATTAACAAAAAGATATTCTATTCATGATAATTTATTTACTCAAATACTAATGCATAATAAAACACCCACACTATAACAAGTTTTCATTAAGATTATGATGAAGCACACAGCTTAATAATGCCTTTTTGACCGACTTCAAAAAAAGGAGGAGGTACTCAATTCGACTGTATTTTTTATTAATATACATCGTATACACATCACTGCTGTAAAGATTAAAATCACTTTCGATAAATAAAATTTGTATGGTAAATACAAATGAAAACAATGTGCAACGAATAGGGCAATGAGTTCTATAAATTTAAGTACAAAAATATAGTTACGTAATAAAAGGAATCACTCAAATCCGTTTCGAATACACAAATTGATTGCGGGGATGCAACAATGAAAATCCGAAGTTTTTATCTACTGCTCCCACAGGTTTGAAATTTTGTAGGCATCTTTATTCAGAGATGGTGAGATCAAATCAAAACCCGTTCTCAAAGTTGATTGCGGGGGTGCAACATATACAATGATATAAAAAAACAACACCCGAAGCAAAGCGAGGGCGGGTTATGCCTAGCTGCCTGATTGCCTCCTTACAAAACTTATAGGTTCTAAGAATAGTATGATTTGAAGTTATACTTCTTTAGGCTCGTTATGAAAAAATGATGAAATGGAAATTTTAAAAGATGCGCACATCACTGTAACACAAAAGTAACAGGTTGAAGCTGCTCGCTAAACCGCTCATTAGTTGCGATAAAAAGCTACCAACAAAAACCAAAACAGAACTTTTATTATGTACAATTTTTTTAAATGATATTTACATCAATAAAATTTGTTTTATCTTTTTTTTCTATTATTAGTGTCGTTTGCTTTAAAAACATAGAATAACGCAAGGCTTAAATTTTTAGCAAGATTTATTTTATTATTTTATTACGCCAAAGAAGTGTACGTAAGTGTAAGTAAGTGTACTTCTTACGTTCGTACATAAGTACACACACATTTTTTTACCCTATTTGCTTTGACAGTGACATCGGGCGGGAGAACTGAAAGCCGAGACCTAACCTAGAAAAAGGGAAAGCGATCGCGACTACACAATTGAATTATTGAAACCTTAGGGAGCCTCCTGCAAGATCGAACTTGGCTTAGGATCTCATCGGATGGTTAAAATACAATTGTATCATTGAATAATGCTCTTTTATTGATCAAACTCCTATAATAAAATCAAATTATCCCTTATTTTTATTCATGAAGGTATTTTGTTTAAGTAATTAATAGACATAAAAGGGATTATTTTTTCTCTTTTTTCACGACGTATTTTTTTATTTTTCATACGTTGCTCATCAATACATAGTATAAAACATATTATTATCTAAATAATTATAAAATTAATCTATGAATCATAGTATAAATATATAATAGAAAACAATACTCGTAACACATTAATATGCTACGCTATCTAGCGTTGAAGAGTTAAACTACGTTGTATGTGCGATATATAAGTAGCGACGTCTATAGATTATAAGCTAACACTAAATACGCACGTCATATTAGCGATACCCGAACATTAAAAGTGATTCTATGGGAAGTGTTAGTGTGTTTCACGTAAACTAGATGGCGTTGTTAGTATCACGTTGTAGTAATAAGCTAGATGGCGCTAGTAGCCACAAAACCAAACTACTATAAGCTATTGTTTATTTATTTTTGCAGTTTACAGCTATTGAAGAATGTTAAATATTTTATGAGTAACGCTGGTCATCACTTAACAATTTTGACAAAAACTTTCCACTTAGGGATCAAGCTTTATCGTTAATACTATTATAAAGAAAAACAATGATATTAGAGCCTGGACAGTCGATTTAAAAGTTTAATGTGTATTATATAATAATGAAATAATTTTTATTCTATTTTAATTTGCTATAATATACATTGCTGTATAAATATTACATAACTCGAATTTTGACCGACGTTCATTAAATTTCTTTTCTTCATAAAAAAAATATAATTTGTACCAGATGAGCACGAATAGTACTTTTTTTTTTATTTACCTTTTTAATACTTATTAATTAGTTGCAATACTTAATAAGTCTGCTTACTTGTATCGTGCTTATTTAATTTGAATGTGTCTTGTTGGCCTTGTGAAAATGATTACTGGCCTGGAAAACGTCACCGGGTGGAATATTGTATCATGCACTTACAATACTAATTTTGAGTAAATTCCTATAGTAAAAATGTGCGTCATTTCACATAACATCACTAAATATGGTATAAAATTTTAATGACATATAATAAATTAAATTTGATATTTTCACGACAAAATAATTATCAAAGTTTCTTACATATATTTTGCGAAACGAAATATAAATATACCGGTCTTATGTGATTGTAGAAATTTGCTTAATATATAAACAAATAAAATTATATCTTATTTATTTACAAGATAAAGATATAATATATTTTATCGACCATGAAAAAATCAATATTGGCTGAATTTATTTTGCTTTTCGATAAGGATAAGTGTTATAACTTTTAATTCTTGTAGTGATTACCAGAAATATAGTGTTTTTTATAATTAAGATGTGATAATTATTTTTTATTTCAAGGATCAATTCAAGAAAATATGTTTATTGGTATATTTAAAATGAAGACTATTTACTTTTTTGCCGTAGACAAAGCATAAGTTATTTTTTATTTTTATTAAGAATCTAGTTAGATTTTTATTTTACTAGGTTTTGATTCACGAATTTGGCCACGAAGTTGATTCTTCAATTTCAAAGGATATTCTTATCCTTTTTGCCAATTCAGTTACATATTTATATTATAATAATTATTATAAAAATTGTAAATATTATATATGAATGCTTATCAACTAATTATTATAACTTTTTAAGCAGTACATATTGTACCAAAACGAGGCAAATTCGTTTTCAAAGACCATTCATACATTTGCCGTGATAGTTATACCGTATAAATGGTATTAATTACCATATTAGTTTTTCAGAATGTGCATTTAATAAAAGAGGTTACAATAAGAAGAAGGTTACTATTCAGTATAAGTTAGAGTTATCACAGATTATGTAATAACTAGAAAGAATAAACAACTTCGGGACTCCTTTGAGAAGCATTGAGGAAATATTCAAGGATAACTTAACAGTTATGATCAATAGAAAGATCTGTACGGTTAACGAATCATAGAAAAATGAGAAATAAGTATATAGTATATATGTAACGTTACACATTCAACGACCCCCATAGTCCTATGTTAGGGGTTCGAAAATACAAACAAACACATGCCTGTAAGGTAAATATAAGATATGTTTCGAGCGGGAATCGAACCTGCAACCTGTGGCGCTTAACACAGGTTCACTACCTATGTACCACAACGGTCAGTAAATAATCTAAGCTCATTGATGTGATAGTACATATTACATAATCAATATTCAATCGAAAGTAAATTAAACTTTTCTAACTAACCGCACAACAGATAAAGGAAACGATTTTGTCGTTTCGCATTTTTATACCGTAACAACGATTACAAACGACCGCTTACGTAAATTATGACATTGTAATTATAATTCTCAATAAATAATTTAAAATCGAATATTAACACATCGCAAGTTCTTAACTCCACTTCAACGTTTTGATAAATTATCGTACAGTGCTACCAACTCTCAAATATATTTATCCTTAAAGGTTTTTTTTTTCTTTTAAATCTTCTTTAAAGTCACAATTTTACATTGACATTGATAATTAAATTTTATCATTTAAGGGGATGGACAATATATATAAGACGATTCGCAATTTCGATACATTTGGACCATTATCATACTTTATAAAATTTCAATAGACAATTAATAGATGAGCCACAAAAACCCTGAAATTACCCTAAAAAGATCAATTATTGTCTTGTTAAATTTGGCGGGAAACGCTACTATCTGACGTTTGACTCAAAAAATACCAATATGTCAAAATTGATTCCACAGATTTGGGAAACCGTAAATATTATATAAACGAAATGAAATATTTTCGTTGGTTGATTTCGTTTCGGGTTATCTTGTCTCGAGACCGGTGATAAGTGTGTAATAACGCTTTACATAATACATACGAAACAGCTGGTTCACGATAACGGGCCTAATAAATATTATTGAATGCGAAAAAAAGTATTGAAATCTTTAAATTTACGATTGTCATTTGTTTCATTGGAAAAGATATTTCATATTTATAAAATCTGCAATATATGAGCGAAGTCGTGGGGCATACTTAGTTTTACAAATACGAAATTTGTACCACGCTAACGCGCTTCGCCCGCGTGTTCTGTTAGAAATAATATTTTTTATATCGTTCTTATTTTATAAATCTAAGATATTTATTCTACAATGATATTCAGAATATTGTCTTATTTATTTATTTTTGTATGTATATATACATGCTGTTGTACTATTAATTACATATATACATATACAAGATCCGATCACCCCCTTTCGTCGTTCAGTCATGACCAGCTGCCGTTAATGATTTTTGCGCATACAACTAGTTTTTAGTTCACTTTACGAATATAATTGAACAAATACTGTTGGTAAAACTTTTAATTAATAAATAAATATTTCTCATGGCCTTTACCGAATAGAAAAAATGAGTACCAATGAGTGATATGTGTCCGACATGATACAAATATTTGGGTCTTTGTTGTTGTAGACATGCTTATAAAAAAATAAAATATTTTTATTTAACGTATAAAGCATTACACTTATTTGTTGAAAGTCAGCTTCTACTACCGGTTCCAAAATGACCCAAGAAGAATCGGACAAACTTAGTGGATTATATTTTTTTTCAAATATATATATATATATTTTTACTAATTTTATACATTTATGTTCGTTCACTGAACAACCGAAAAGCCTGGAACGGCCGTTTCACTCCCAAGGTTTATACCTCAAGATATTCGCTAGTTTTATGATAGCCTAAACACAAAAGTTCTTTTACTTTTATCATACTGTGGTTGTATAGATATAAACTAGCAGTAACACTACTCTTCCCCTCCCATTCTAGCCTCTGGGACTCATATTTGATGCTACAGGTGTGTCACGTGTCTATTCACTTCAAACGCTGACGAGTAAAAGTCTCCAATAATAAAACTAATAATCACTAATGTAAACATGAAACAATATTTGGTTTTTCTCAATAACAATCACGTCACACCTTATCGCGAACTATTTAAATCACGTCACAGACCGATGCTTTGTTATTTTCCAACGGCGCA
>JAOPTZ010000001.1:3099945-3114174 GCA_027564475.1 Doxocopa laurentia | reverse complement strand
AGTGCAGTTTACGTACATGAAGTCAACAATAAATACAAGTGTACGGAGCTGTACAAGGTAAGTTTCGCTCGTGATTTTACTGCTAAGTTCCGATTGCCATAATTATAGCACAAGGAAAATTTGTATGGATGTTTTTATATGCTGTAATTTTCCTATAAAAACTAATATAAAGTTTAGTTATTGTCAAATTCCGACTTATGTTTAAAATATTCTTTAAAAAAAGTAAAAGTCAAAGCTTTGTGCACAGGCACACTCCATTTGTGATGTTACCTGTCATTGTAAAAATTTCATTTTGGATAGTAAGTAAATGGAATATAGATGACACACGTAGACGCAGGTATAAGATTAAAACGTCAATTTTGTCCTTAGCCTATATTAATCTTACTATTTTTGTCTTAACCTATCTCGTTGTTATTGCTTGACAAATCCTTTTCAAATCTCAGCAGGGGTAGAGAACAGACGCGGTTAAGTGGTGTGACTGGTGTGGCTCCCATTATGTTCTCTAATGTTCCCAGAAACGTGTCTTCTGCCGTTGTAATTAAGATTATTATCGCTTGCCGGCCCCTTTTTTGGCCCTGTACGTAGTGCCGGAGCAAAACCGGTTCTATTATCTAATTCACATGGTTATAATTCGTTTGCTCTTTTATACGCTACCTGCTCACGGTTTTTGTGGTTTCTTTATATTGCGTATAAGCCACTTGTTGCTCGGGGCTGCCCTGTTTTGTATTCCGTTGAGCACATAATGTAAGGGGTAGAGATGCAGGCCAACTATATAAAATATAAGCGCATGTTTTGAATATTCATAAACGAGTTTTTTTTTACTTCAACTGAAGCAATCATTTTAATTCGACTCGTTAACTAAGCAAGAATGCGTAGATGTAATGAGCTATTATTATGATTAACCGCCTCACATTTATATTTATATAAATCCTTATCATAAATAAAATAAAAATACTATATTTAACAATAATTCATTATAGAAATACTTATATTTTTTTCTTGAAGGTTATACTAAGTTAGATCAATTTTGTCATATTTATCACAAATTTAAATGGGACAGGCTGTTACATTAGCTATGAAATAGCAGTGGGAATTTCGAAAGGTGCATCGTAATTCTTTTATTTTCCTATTCAATAGCAAAAAAAAATCTTTTTTAAGCCGTTGGGCTCGTAAATACACCTACAACCTTCTACCTGCAGCCTATTTACAAATACAACCGCTCGGCACTATAATGTTTTTTTTTTCTTTTTGGCACAAGATAAAGAGGCTTTTGTCCAGCAATTTCTTTTGTTCGAAAATAGTATTGTTAGCATCCAAAATCTTAGTGGGGTAGGAAAAATCGTTTACAAATGGGTTGTTCTGTGCAAAATAAATATTATGTCCTGTTTAAATATATGTATTCTAACTAAAATAAAATAAAAATTATCATTTTTATAGCCGGTATGTTTTAGTTTCATCCATCGAATCATATAAAAGCAAACGTTCACTTTCAGCGCGATTCAAAGAAGATTTTACTGTAATTTATTGTTATATTATATATATTTACATGACATAACATACTATAAGAGATAATCCTAATCAGTTATAGTTTTAGTTTCTTTTGTTAGTTGGTTAGTAAGGCGTGTAATAATGTGGGGCGTCGGAGCGTGTTACAATCTCGCGCACGCAAAACGCAATGTACCCGTCCAGAGTACCCGATAATTATTTGAAACCATGTTGGAAATACAATAATAAGAGGAAGTCGGGCGTATTATCAATGTTTTCGCAGAGATAAGTTCATGCTTTTGCAACGTTTAATAGCTGATAGAAGCATTTATTGCGTTCCGAATATTAATATAATATGGTTTCACCATAGCATGAAAAAGCATTATTTGTATCAGTTGACTCTGAGTTCAATATATTAATCATTTTGAGGAGGGGGGCCGGGGTAGTAATTATACACATAACACCTTAAACAGACCATATCTTACAAAAGTGATTTTTTTAATTTAAAATATTAATTATTTATTAATTACGTTACTCTTAGTCGAAGATGTAAAGTTTGTACTCTAGGTAAAACATGTATGTCGAGTATTTGCATACGCGGGACTTGACAATATCTGCGTGCAAGTAAATACAAGCTTTCCACAGTTTTCGCAATCGAAACTTGAAAGGCTTCTCAAATAGCCGGTTCTGGCCTCAGTTGCCTACGTTTCCCAACACCTAGACGTTGCAGAAACCTTCGAGTGCAGCGCAAACAATAAGTGTCGATCGTGGGAGCTGAGGTGGCAGTTAATGTTACTCGTATACAATAACCACTCGGATTATTTCCTCGTACGCTTTGTTAGCGAAATAAGATTCCGCGTGAGACTTAAGCGCCATTTTTCCATGACGTTTCCTCCCCCTATTCAGCGAAATTCACACCTTTCTAATTTTTATTTACTTAAATTTATGAGAATCATTGTAATGATGATTTTTTTAATAATTTACAGAAAATCCATTGTAGTTGTTTTATTTCGTAGCTCACTCGGTTATCACATTGAGTTTATCACGTTCACCTCTATTTAGTTACGAAATGAAGCCACTGTAGTGGAAATACTTCCAGCCGATTACGAGCGTTCGACTCTGCTTGATTACTTTATTAACGCCTCTAAACTTCAACCTTATTTACGTTACTTTAATAAAATATATCTGGAAAAAGAAAATTCTTACACACGAAATTTAACACTAAAATTTTAAAAAATAAATACTACCTATAATTCTACGAAATAATTAGCAAACATTTTAATTCTTAACCCAAGGCTAAGTTGAGTCACTGTTGTGAAGTTAGCACGACTATAATCTATTTTTAAATCCAGTCGCTTTCTCCAACGACTCGTCCGGATGTGAGTCAGCCCTTTATTCCCTTTGAATCTAATGGCCTCACAGTGAGGACAACACTCGAACTATGTACCTACTGTATGGTCAACAACAGTCAAGGCATCGCGTTTTCCTAACTTGAATATTGTTTAGTTTTTTAATATGTGGCTCGCCTTGAATGCGTTGCTCAATGTAAAGATGGCATTAGGCTTCGAAATCGAACCTCAAAGTGATACCGATATATATGGTTTGGTCGCTATGTACCTATATTTCATTAACAAATTGCAAAATCATAAGTTAAGAATTCATCGGTTTGTATGTTCATTTATTGGTGCCCGACATTTAATTAACATTTTGAACCTCTCCCACTGTGAATTAATTTGAAGGTAAATACGGACGACCTTAAATTGTTTCTGCAGGTTAAGCCTTGATTCTTGGCTTTTAAGTATATTTTCTTCAAACGCATACGCTTAGTCTATTTACATTCTATAAATGACATTTTATTTAGTACAAACTTCCTTCCTTAACAAATTTAATAATACATTTGCCAAAAAAATATAGATATAGCAAAAACAAATTTAATCAAAGATTAGTTGAAGTTTAATAATAATAAGAAGCTGTATTATAAGAACCTAAAACGGTGTCTGGTTTATTAATTTATTCCTCGGTGTGATAAAAATGTCTCGTTTCATTCGCGAAGCGCTGTTAATTGTTTCAGCAGAACAAATGCTAGGGTTCATTGCCGATTATACCGCCATCTTCACACTCATATCAACAAAACTATATTATACATTTATATAAATTGAACTCTATTTCCTAATAAATAAGCATTACAGATTAATTGGTTAAAGTTATTCGATGGCTGTATATATGAAATGTATTGTGAATATTATTGATAAAGCAACGTCACGTGTTTCAAACTCTCAACCGTTATCGCCATTTGCTAACACGTTTTAATACTGGAAGTTATATTTAATATATAATTATATATATTTCTAACAGTGTGTCTGTAACGATTTATTAAGTAACTATAATATGTAATCGATTTCAAGATCTCTTGCCTCAAACCGATGTAATATTGATATCAATTTTCTAAAAATTTACGTAATATACTTTTAATTTTTTTTTTAATATAATTAAACTTCGAATTACATTTAAAAAATCATTAAAAATAGATTTGATATAAATATACACATTAATTGACTACTAATAGTATCGAACCATTTAATTTAACGTCAACAAAGTCTAAGTAAATAAATTTATTTATTTACTTTTAGATTAGAAATAGTATAATTAGTTGTTTCGTATGAGTAATCAAACAGCTAAGCACATATAAATAAATAGATAATGACTATACGAGGTCTTGTCTGTAGTACATAAACAAAGGGTACATACACTATCTTATCGTTTCAAAGCATTATTAATGTTATTATTGAAACAGTGTACTATAACTAACATGTATAAAAATAATAATAAAAATATTACATAATATTTTTATTATTATTTTTAGTAATTTTTTTAAGAAAATATTATAAGTCTAATTTGGTTCCCTTAACTTTAAATTATCATACAATTTACAATTCGCAAATTCATTACGTGAATTTTAATGAACAAATTTATTATAGTCATAATTCAGCATTAGGGTTATATAAACATTTGAACTCGGACGTAACACTTAAGCCTGTTCAACGTCGTGGTCGACGGCGGAGGCTTGCTGCAGTTTTGGCACACATTCGGTTGCGGTTGCGTCACTGAAACGAGCACAAACGCCGCCGTGTAACACTTTTACCATAACCGTTGCGCCCGCGCCGCCTCTCCCCTCACCAGCATTAATCGCTTTACATAATTGCTAAAGAACATATAAACCCTTATTATGCAATACAAAAGCATCGTTTGGTATTCGAGTTCAGTTTCAAAGAGGGTCACAGTTTTTATTCTAGTTTGTACATAATGCATATTAATTTCTGGCGATGTTATCTATTATCTGTTGTATCAATCGCATTTACGTGACGTTGTTTCAGTAAACTTTTTTATGTTTAATTATAAACTAATGTTCCTATTAAAATTATAGTACCATGTTTTTAAATATATAATTTTTTTTAATATAAAATCAATATTTTTGTTATTAAATAAGTAGATTGCATCACAACGGAGCTGTTAGTAGGACGTTCGGGATGTATTTCAATTACAGCACAGCACTGCCGCAAGTAGTCGAGTAGAGCGACATTCTCTCAGCTGAAACGGTCTTAACTTTCTTTTCTTGTTTCGTAATGACACGGCCGAACGGAGAAGAGCTTCGACGTCAGAATCAGCGCCGGCGCCATTTCACAACCTCCGCTTTATTGGTTTTATAATCGACGATTTACTTAAACATTGAAGTCGAACTGCCTACCTGTGGCGTTTTAAGGCAGGCTTGCTACCGCTGCGCCACAACGTCGTCAAATTTATCTAACGTGTTTACAAACGATAATTAATTTGCGTTGCAATAGAGACGTATCCGTTGACGCAAGATGAGTCTTGCAGTGGCGGCGGCGCAGAATGCATCACACGTTGCGCACGATTCGCACGATTGCAGTTTGCATAAGACTGTTGCACAAACATGATGCTATTACAGCGATTATAATTCGCGCGTGCTACAGGAAGAACACTTTCACAGATCCTATCAAACCTTTGACCGCTATCACTTTTTGAAAAATCTCGAAAAGCTCGTCATATTTTTAGAGATTTTTTTTTATGTATCTTGTCCTATAATATATATAACTTTGCTCCCCTATTCTACCTGCATTTGTAATGTAAAAAATGTACATTTAATAATAGTTCTATTGTTCAAATTGAACTACCTGTTTCAATAGGGTATGGATGGCCTTTAAGTGTAATAATAGTTAGTTTTGCACCCTACATGCTCACAAGTGAAGTTATGTGAAATGTGAATAATTAATCAGAACAAGTTGCTCATTAGAGTGCCCCCTTGTATGTATGTTTATGTAAATGGGGTGTTACCCTAATTTCAAAGCAAGCTGCGCAATTGGGCACCTGTAGAACGACCTCGCGGCTGTTGAATGTGTCATTCGACCCAATACATTGTGTTAATAACTAATGTATAATTATTTATGGATCCGGGTTCTGCCGACCTTACATCGTTTAGTCATTTAAATGTCAAAAGACGTTCATGCCATTTTCACTGAAGTCTTATTAAGTATGTATTAGCCGCTCATCAATTTATTTGTCACAGTGCATTGTTTATTATTATAATTATATTTATCTTAATGACGTTGTAATTAATAGCTTTTATTATAACCGTATACAAACTGTATTTAATAGAATATCTTGAATTATTTTCTTGCTTATAAACCGCTGTATCGTTTTAAATTACCGGCAGTCTCTCATTGTTTAGATAGCTGTCAATTAATTGGGCGCAGTTGCATTTACGTTTATCACGTTGTTTATTACAATGGGCACTTAACAGTAAACGACACTTATCGGCAACAATCCTCATTGTTAAACTACGTCACGTCCTATAAACTAATTGCCGTAATATTCCGCAATATTCATAAAGCTACATTTATATTTCAAACTTAAAACGTTACAGATAAAAAACGAACCTCCTAAAATAGTCTATACTAGTAAAAAGTTTGATCGAGTAAATGAGTGTGTTAACTCATATGTTATGATCATTGATCACGTAGCTATAAGCAGTGATAGTTATCCGTTTAAAGATAGTGTGTCAATAATGAAAGGAAAGTGGCACGCTGGCCGGTAGGTCAGTGTCGCGTTGCATAACCGCTGTCACACTCGATGCGCCAAATTGGGCACATATTTATCTGCACGTCCACTTCCTATTTAGTAGGACACCTGAACGATTATCGCACTGCCGATCGCCTTATTCATATGTGTATTAGAAGTTCCTTAAGTTCAAAGTGCTCTTTTAAACGTGGAATGTTCTTTGACTTTTTTAATTGTAATTGGTCACCACTACCCAACAGATTTTCCACTACATAATAACCTAAAAAATAATTTATGCATATTTACATGCAAAGGGGCACTCTAGTATATTATGAAATTGTACAGTTGTACTATTAAGGGCAAAGCTCAGAGGACAGTTTTCTCCAAATGACGGAAGCGTAGACAGCGTGTAGGAAGACAACGTGGGTCTGTCATCATACCGAGCCGTTGAACTCCGCAAGGTTTTATGTATACTTCCTGATGCAAAAGCGTTTCCTTAATAACTGACGTAATTGAAATATTCCAGTTTACACACAAAGTTTCCAATTAAACGGTGCAGAAACATTACGTTATTTGTAAAAGATTTACCTAACTAAACATGGCTGTTCTCTCTATCACCAGAGGCGTTGAACCTAGCAAGGTCTTGCGCATACCTACTTCCTTCTCCGCAAACCGCGATATCGCTTCCCTGTGCTTTGTTACGTACTTACATAGTAACAGCTTTGTTATGAGAAAAATTTTATCTTAACGACTTTGTGTCTGTAGGAAAAAACAAATTTTAAAAAGTTGGTTAGCCACTTTTATTTTTAAAGGAAAACGTTTATACTAATGCATTATTATATAATATTATTCTCGCAACTATTACCGAAGTATAGATGCAACACTCGTGATGGACACATTACAGACGTAATGTAATATTAATTCGATGATTGGCCGAGTAGCTATCAATCAATGTAATACCAATCGTGATTACGCTTAACGTATATTTTTGTGTATAATATCCTTGGACTGGCGAAGCTAATATTTGTATTTTAGACGTATTGTTACATCAATGAATATTTTTAAAAGGATTTTAGCCTATGACATTTAATATATAAATTTAATAAGTCTTAGTAAAAACCATAATAAATGCATTTTGAAATCGCGGTCCAATGCATCGTGCATCGATGCGCACGAGTGGACCGACCTACGCATTCAAGGACCCGTGAAATACATGAAATATGCATTAATTATATTAATGAAGTTCTTTATTGTTTTTTATTAAAACATTTCTCTACCCTTACTTAAAATAACCTATAGAAGACTTCACCGCGATGAATACTGATATTCCTATTCACTATTATACATCATTTGTGTTTATTTTCCTCTATTTATATAAGATTTTCAAATAGTTAAACAAGATAATGACATGACGATGCGTTTTATATCATAAATACACATTGATGGCATTAGGTATTTCATAACGTGTTACATGTTACGAGTAACGTATATAATGTTGTACGTCGGTGGTTTGAGGAGTCATCACCGTGACAAGTAGGGTGGTCTATGGCTTGTAAAAGTCATGCTCGGATGCTTCACGATAACCGCGGAAAATTGTAACGGACATAATACAACTAAAAAAATATACAGGCATCGTTAGGTATCGTCTTGACTGATCCGAAGGTCGTTAAAAAAAAACTGGCCGTGACGCAAGTTGATAACTTATCCGAAACTAGCACAGTTGAGGAGTTATCGCGCTGACCCCAGGGCCAGCTTGATAGTTTCCTCGAGCACGATCTGTAGCAGTTTGTTCAACCTATGTTTCGTCACAGCTTTATTTACAATTAGTTGACGACGAACGCTAAAAATAATCGTTTTACACTCACATCCGCTTCATTTATGTCTCCATAAATTTTTGTCGTACAGGTTACGAGTTCACGTACAGCGCTGTGATTTTATATTTCGTCACATTGAGTTAAAATACTAAGAAACTTTAGAATGTGCCTATAATAATATATGTAAACACAATACGAATTCATTGCACGCACGGTGATACATTCGACAGAATATATCCTATTGTATCGCCAAAATTAGCTATTGTTATTTCATACACACTTAAGTGTATATTATTAGAATTGTTTGTGCATATTACATTGTGTAGACTAGGCCAAGCGAGATGCTACAGTATCACTGCACTGCGTTGACCCGCATGCACTCGGGACGAAAGTGAATCTTATGATCGTGTTTTGTTTAGTTGCTCCTCTTGTCTGTTTTGATAACATATAAAAAATATTTTATATACTAAATATTATTTATTTATCAATGTAGAATAATATCTAATCAGTATATAAAGGTCAATAGGTTCGTATCGAAAAATTAAACTTATGATAAACTGGCTATGGCAGTGATATAGCTATAGGCTTAATAAAAACAGCTTAAACCAATTAATTAATCGCAAAAATAAATGTCAAATAATATGTTGGTTTTGATTAAGTAAATGTGATAATTCTTGTATCGAAGGTGTATTTAATTATAATATATTTTTATGGATGATTGTGAACGAAGTTCTTTCATAGAATATGCAGAAAATAATTGGTTTTAAGCTTCAAAAGATCTCGCTAATTCGCAACTCGTGCATATTATTTAACACCCACGTTTTTTATACTAAATACGACGAATACATGCATTATGTTCTTATGTTGTCGTCTCGAATACATATAAAGGCGCAAAGATGAAGCATTTCAATTTGCGTTAATTTTACTCTAAAAAAAGATGGGATGTGCGTTTAGGAGCGGATGTTGCACATCTGTTGCTTTGGAGACATAATAACGAGTAATTAGCAAAGGAATATGGCGTAGTGTAGACCACTGGAGACGCGGGTTCGCACAATGTGTTCCGCACATTGAAGAGACTTCCGTAAGACTGCTTACCCTTTATTAGCACATCGTTCGTTCGAAATTCGCTTATTTATATTTTTATATTAAATACAATTTTTCATACTACTTTTTCTTTATCAAATTTAGCAGTTGGAAAACACTAGTAAAAATATGTAATTTATCAATATAGATCAGCTTTGTGATAAAAAAATTTACAAACAAGATCATTAAATACAGAATATGAGGATTAAATTACATAGATACCATATCTAACCGTGAAAGATAATTTCGATTTTTTTTATCTACTAAAAGGATTCGTGACGACTATTTTAACGTAATGGAAGCCAATGTCGCAGTAGGCGTAAATATTTCGATACAAACAAACGCTGCCGTTTATAATTTTGATAGCAAGAACACTGTAAACGTTGAGTTATTACGAGTGAGTTAATGATAAAAGTAATGATAATAATTAAACCTGATTATAAAATGCGTGGAGTATTTGTTGATGGGCCCATTCGCCTCTCGCGAAGGTCACCCGCTCGCTTGCTCCTACGCGACTTGCTTGACGACCGCACAAAGACAACTACGTCACTATTTAACATTTTCCATCGCGAATTTCGCAATTCAGATGTAAAAAAAACTTCAAATTAAATTGGTGTAGAAGACGTTAATGCCATCGAATCGAATATAAAGATGTATGTTGCCAGTTTCGAGATACGAATACACAGTTTCTTTTGTTCTTGAGTCTTGACTTCTGACCCCGCGAACGATATTGAATTCGATGTTAAACCACGACAGACTTCATTTATTATTCGTGTATCCTTAATCTCGTTTATTAATCATACGAACTTGAATATTTCGAAACTTTAATTAAATAAACGATCATGATCTCGCATCGGTTTAAATATATAAATGCAGTATTTGAGTTCACGACATAGTACGAACAATTAACTACATTATACGTGTATTTTTTTTGCTTGCTCATTAAACGCCTTTATCTACTCACGAAGTCTTAATGCTTCCTTATTATGTAACTTGAATTATGTAGGTAGATACATCCTGGTGCTTATTGTACTCTCGCCAGTTTTTAATACGTGTATTACTTTATTTCATTGAATTAAAATTTATAACACTTTCTTGATTCACGCGATAAATAACTCTTACTTTTATCTGGGGTCAGGTGTTTCGAGAATAGTCGAAAGTATTTTTACTACGGTTAATAAGCTGTATTAAATTTGTACCTTCGATTATACTTCAAATCAAAGCAGCGAAGTATTTAGATTTTGTTATACGAAAGAAAAATAAAACTAATAAATTTTATAGTATTTTTTTTTTAAATGTTAATATTGTAATATATAGTTGAGTAGGCGTGTCGGCTGCGCAGTCAACGTTGTTAATCCAGTAGTTTAGTCGAGTTGCCACATAGTTACAAAACGCAATTCTGCGTGCTATTCGATGCAACTGCGGCAACTTGACTATCCCCGCTTCGAGACAACCTTCGATTTCCCTTGTTATGACATACTAGCATTTGCTCGTCAAAACCAATTACAACCTCCGAAACAATATTTAAATACGCATTTTACCTAAGTTTGACACATAGACGTAAACTTGCCACAGATGTGTCAAATTATAATCGGTTATGCAAGAAACTCAATTTTCTGTGACCCCGTTCATATTATTAGTATTCAAATTGCTTGAGCTTAAGGTATGTAATTACAAAATGTTGTTCTGTTTATATTTCAGTGACTAATTTGATCAGTTTTAACGATATTGGTTATATATTATAATGAGTTTAAAAGTTGTTCTATTTAAACGATATCCAACTACGTGCTTTTTCTGGTTACATTTTAATTGTATTTCAATGTCTATAGAAACGAGTTGTAAATAGTTATGATGTAAAATGTAGACAACGCCAAGATGTCTGCACAACATCAATGTTATTATCGAGTGTTGTAACGTATATCATACGTTCTATTTCAATATATTTTTTAATCGATTTATTTACGTAAGCGATAACATAACTGATTTATGTTGTATTTTGAAACAAACTTACAGCAAGGTATAACAAAGAGTAATTATATGTGTATGAATGTCCCGTAATCATAGTGCGAAACCAAGGTTTTTGTGTAAACAATGCGCCCGACCGGGGACACTTGGTCAGTCCTGTTGCGGCGAATGTAAATTACCTGAGCTCGTGAGTGGAAACGCCTTCAATTCGGTGATTATGTGAACTGTTCCGTTGAGTGCGTCGGCGTATCATAAATTGTAGAACATAGCATTGTTTCGCTTTATGCATAACTCATGTGGGCTCAAACTGCAGCGGAGAAAGTGGCACAGCCATCGGCAAGGCCGCCGTGTCGCTCTTCGACCTTCAACATTCATTTCCGGGAATCGTTTATTCTTAAGAACATCTTAAAATAAACACGATTATAAATAAACCACTCTGCAATTAAAGTTCGTTCTCAATGTCGGTCGACTGGCTTAAGTAGGACGATGGTCATCGACAAGCCCTTTCCTAATCGCTTTGCGTAAACTATACTTTAACATCGCTTGAATACTTCTAACCAAAAAAAAAATTAATAATTTCAAAACATACATGAATTAATGATTGTTTTTCTTATCTTTATCGAGTACCTTAAGTACATCTTAGTCCATGTAGAAGTACGAAGTACTTTCAAGGTAATGACAGGGTGAATCGCGTGACAGGCAATGTGTCGGTTGCAACATCGTGCGCAAGAGTGGCTGTCGCGTGTACAATCTTAACATCAATGTCTTTATATCAGATTAATTATTAATTTATTACACAACATATGTTATATTTAAGTTAAAGACATATCTACAAAATAAGGATATGATTAAAAAAATCAAGTCTTTTTAAAATTAAATTTGGCTTATTAGATCATGGATTTTTTTTATAAAAGAACTTAATAATTTTCTATCCAATTCCGGATATAGAATATATATGTGCATCTCAACCAAATTTTTTCTATTAATATGGAGATTAACGTGCTGGAAAGTTTGAGTACTATTTTGAGTTTTTTTAAGTAATCCTGTCCAAATTAGTTAGTCATCTTATCTTTCATAAAAAATTAAATGTTTTTTTATTATATTAATAATACATGTCCTTGTCATCTTAATATATCCGTATGATTTTGAGTTTCATTAAAAATATTAAAATAAATTCCATACCTCTTCGATGTTTTGTATTAACTATTTATAGTTAAATAATATATATTTTTTAATTATATTATTAAAACAATTATTTATTATTCAATAATATCTTAGCCGCTATTCACCCAAGTTAATATTATTTTAATTTAATGCAACGAATTTGAATAAAATATAAAATTGACGAGGTAAACACGTTACTAATTCAATTCATATTTAAATTAGATATTATTGCAAATTAATATCTGAAAACAAACCGATCGTTGTTCTTAAACAACACAAACTTTATATTAATCAGCGTATATATAAATATATAAACATATTTGTAATAGAACACTGTTTCATACAAATTATAACGAGGCACTGAGATGGCTTTATTGAATCGCTCCATCATTTTCAATTCACAACGACATATTGATCACAGATAGCAACGTAGCCGAGGCCGCTTGTGAAATAATTACATTTACATGGTTTCGAGTATTTTACACATCAAAACCCCATCATATATTATTTATAAACTTATTTGTAAACTTTGTTGTATTTTATTGATGTGTTACCCGCATAAAAGAAAATTGCTGATTGATTTTAGTGTTGTTTAAATCAATTCGTACGAAGAAAAATAATAAAATGAATTATTGTTTGTGCCAATTCAATACATGTATAACGTTGAAGTAAAATTATACACGCAGCTACTTTGATATGGCGTTGAAAATTCAAATTCAAATACGTCGCGAATCGATACGAAGTGTAGTTTTCCATGTGCAGTGCTATTTTATTTAGTGGCAATGTAAACATTGGCGATACGGCCGCTGAATTAATGTCCCCAATACAATTCAAGTGTTTCATTAGCACAAGTGGCCCCGATTGCTTCGTTGATCGTGCCCAGCAATCGGCGAGAGACTGACGAAACTGATGCTTTTATATAATATGTCATGTACGTATGTATCTTTGTATTTTGGGAAATTCAAAAGTATTCTTTGATACGACCATGTTTAATGTATAAGTAAAACAACACCATATACCATCTTGTGTTAGCTGATATAAGGTTAGAATAATCATGGGGTACAAGAGGGGGAATAGAATAGGAGAAACAGGAGTGGGAGTTTCGGTTTACAGACAATAATCTGGAGAGATTTGCGTCCCCTGACGAGCCGCCCCGTATAGCTGACATTTCTAAATCAACAGATCAAATAATTATACTAAAATACCTACACATCTTTCTTTGTCTGTATGCCTCCGCTGAAGGTACAAAAAGAAATAAAATTATTCGTGCTATACACGGATCCGATGCTTATAAATTATTTATTTAGAACCAGTTTTTTAATAGCGCTTTGCCGTGTTTATCTCGTTCATGCAGTGGCTTTAATTGCTATGTGTTTTCATATTTTTCTTATTATATAAACAGCTTATTATATACGTATTTCCCAAGTTAATAAATTATCATTGTTTTTTTTTTGTTAGGAAAATATTTTGTCAGTTTTTATTTAATAAATTAAATGTATAGTAAGATACTTATATATAACTGGATTGTGTAGATTCACAATTACATCTTAAGACAGTACAAATATGACAGTCGTGGTCTATATATTTTTTGATGTTTTATTTTATTTTCAATGTTTGAATTGTTTCGGCTTGTGTTAATCAC
>JAOPTZ010000001.1:1566689-1577412 GCA_027564475.1 Doxocopa laurentia | reverse complement strand
ATCTCAGATATAATGTCGGAAAGTATCAATACATTTTTTAAATGGAAAGAAACAAATTTTTATGGTCCTAATTATTATAAACATTTATATTAGTAACTTTGTTCATTATGTTCGTGAACCTCTTGCACTTCTTTAATTTTTCCAACATTATATATACTTTCGTCACCAACCTTGTCGTCTACGCTGTAAACAAGTGATTACAAAAATACAAATATCTTAATGTTTTTTTTTCCAAATTGAGCAAAGCAACTCGCTTAAATCAAAGTTAGTAGTTCTACTTGATTCTTTTGCGTCTTTTTGGAGTTTACTTCTCAAGAATCGACTATAAATAAACTTCTTATATGAGAAATATGAGTATTTAAATTCGGTAATCGAACCTCCTTACATTTTTTATACGCAATAGGCCAACCTTTGACGTTTTTTCAATAATAAACGCAAAAATAATCTGCGTTAGGAAGTAATATCTTTTTACGTTCTGGAAACGTACGCATTAACACCCAGACCAAAATTATATCTCTATAAACACAGCTACAGATTTGGGGACTACGGTTGGTACGCGAATGTATTGGACAAGTTTTTACTTACAATAAGATGCTAAAACATTTGCATATATATATAATAATATAAAATTCTATAATTTTTTGATCTTTGTTGTATACAGTTTTATCAGAAATTAAACATAATTGTTTCCAATTTAAATCTTTGCCTCCAAAATTCAATTATGGCTTTCATTTTGAGCAAGAATTGGGACGCTCAAAAACATTTTCTGAGTTCAAAAAATATTGACAGTGCACAAAATTATTTTCATACCCTTCTATTAAGCTTAGCACTTGTGACTATTGTCACTATATCAGATTATTTTTCTTAATAGATCTCATTGCTTATAGATTAGTATATTGAAAACCTTAGAGTATAAGATATAAATTTAACAAAATTATTTAACTTTAGATGTTAATTGCACGTGTGGTAGGTTTAGATAAATCATGCAAATGTGAAAATGTAAAAAAAGTTTCATTGTTCAAAAATCAATCAAGTAATGGCTGTTTTTTTATATGCGGGTCTCAGTACTTAGTTCTCCAACTGGCCTTCAACCTCAGTAGAGCCTAAAGAATTTAAAAATTCAAACATCGGAATGAAATGTTAAAATTTTTTTACTTATTATAAATTTCTAGATACAGTTTGAAACCATTTAAAAATTTCCAAAATAATATCATTATAATAATCTTTAATTGCAATGTTTTATATTGAAGGTGCCCAAGATCTAACATTCCATGATGTTTCCATCTTTGGCAAAATTGCTTGATAAATTAAACGAAAGAGTGCTTGAGTTAAATCGTATGTCGTCAGAGTGCCGTCGCAAATCAAGAGTGTTATTTTAAATGATTTTGAAAAGTTATGGCGTTTTCAAAATTTTGTCATTTGTAGTTAGTAGGAGGCTATTATGGAAAGCCACGAGAATATAATTTAGACATGGAATATGCAGTATTTGTACTCACTTAAATTCACGAGTATCCTTTGACATAGTTTAACTGGTCATATAAAATACTAACAATATAACATTCCAAATAAGAGAATGGATGTTGAAATTTACGTAATAATTAGATTTCTAAAACATTTTTTAGTATTTGAAATATTTCACGAATAAATTAAATTTTAGTAAAATTTAACACCCATTCATATCGTTTATGTATTGTTTTATATAGATGTGAATTTTTTTATATATATATATGCGTACATTTCTATAGAGTTTACCATGAATTTATTCGCTGTGAAGATTAATTTGGTCTGCTGTTAAATGGCACTTGTAAATGCATATTTAGGATATAGATTGGTAGATGCGCTACTTTCCGGAGCTAGTATGGTGGAAAAGGAGTAAAACGAAAAAAAAAAATGTAGAGACTTAAATGTTTCTATTTGAAAAGCTGCACTAATCTTATTTTTCGGAGTCGAACGTTACCAAACTTTAGCAATATTGTAACCTTGATTAATGTTCCTCTTCTTATTTTAAGAAAGATTGAATATTTACAATTTACATTATAAATTAATAGCAATAATTAAATGGTTAGTAATGATACAAATAAACAAAGTACGATTTTTTATCGAAATAGTTTTTATAATAGAACTGAATGCAATATTAAATGCTATTTTTGTTTCCTAACTTTCAGAGGTACTATTTATTAATAAAATATTATTATTATAATTATACATATTTCTATGTATTGACATGTATATAGGCAGTATGAGATTGTTGGAGATGATTGTTAGATACAATAGTATTTATTATATGGCCCCTAAGTGCAGTTGTTCAAATTTTAACATTTGCCAGTTGTTGCCAGGTCCTTGCGAAGTTCACACGCCGTTAGCACAAAATGAATTATATATTTATATATATATATAGTCATAATATTTATGTAGATATATTTTCTCTGAGTACCTATCAAGCATGTAAGTCGAGATTAGCACGTGTTGTTTAAAATTTTTTGATTAGATACAACTTAGATTCATTTTTATAACATAAATTGTGACCACAGTTTTATATTTAGAGTGCCTCTTGCCTATATAAGACTTATATAAAGGCTGCAAATCACGGAATATACATAGTTTATGTAGGGAATGAATTATAGAGAAATATGTGTCATTTTATGGTGAAAATTGTAAGTTGCGTTATGATATGTGACTTGCAACGACAGTTGAATTTATTTAATAAAATAAACGTTACAATTTGAGCTTAGTTGTTCGGTGTGTCGCGACTTATACATTTATACAATACGTATGCAATGGCATCTTTATAAATGCATACAAGCGAGATACACGCCTCCGTAGTTAGCGCATTCCAATCTTGTGATTTATACAGTTAAATAAACCAGTGCAAAATTATTTTAATGACCAATACTAGGACAATAGTTTTATTTGTATAGTCTTATATAATACTGTTAAGTTTCACGAACCGGAGTATTGAAGCCAAGGCGAAGAGCGTTCATTGGTCACTTGTGATTATGTTACTATGTTTAAGTGGCATACATAAAATATATTACGTATATTGCAATTTTTCTAAGTTCCTGTAGGTATATTGATTATTATATATTGGTACAATTTGTTTTAATGATTATAATTTTTTTTTTAATATAATTTATTTAGATTAAGTTTTGTCGTTAGGAGCATGATATACAAATGAAAATTGTTTAAAAAGCGTCTGCCTTCGCTGGGGAATTGAACGTTAAAATTTTCGATCTTTCATATCAGTACCCAGCTGTCGACTTACGTACAAATTCTGTATATTATGCTATAAATTAATTGTAATCAGCACAAGTTCAAATAACGTAGGTCCACTTTATTTATATTATTATATAGCTTGAGTCGTTGTTACTTCATAGAAGATTCAATGATAATTTTTTCTCCTTAAGCTGTTTTATTTAACTTTCATTGTTGACATTTTAGATTAGTGAAATCTGTTTTGCCTTAACATTAATAATAGTTCATAATGTTGTAACAGAGAGCAGTATGATTTTGTTGAAATATAGTTACAGTATATCATAATGGTCGTGGATCGAATTGGTGTTTCGTCAATTGAAAATGCAACAGTACACAAATCCATCGCTGTTGATCATTGTAACTTTTGAAACAAATATAAGCATATCATAGCTGTAAAAATACAATTTTGACAAATAAAAGCTCTACAATCATTACAGAACTATTCTTTTATTTTATATACCTAAAAACACCAGATTTAAAGGTACGTACGAAAGTTGAACATAATTATACTAACATTTTTTAGAGTATTTTTTTAACTTGATGATCTTTATTTACAGATGTGCTTGGATATGACATGTGGTCCGCCGAGTATCGCAAGCCCGATACCTCCCAGTAGCCCGACAACCCTCCCACTTTGGTCGCCACTCCTTGCCCTACAAGCTTGCCGCTTGCGCAGGTATCTCAGCGATGACTGTATGGCCTATCAGACCCGCCATTTACTCCATTCGGAAAGACGACGATGCGGCGTCTGTCTCGCTTCTTTCCCATCGACTTGGCTCTTAGAACGTCACGCTGCTCTTCAACATTCATCTCAGTCTTCTACTGATGATAAGCCGTTCGTTTGCGAACAATGTGGCCAGAGCTACCGGTACAGATCCGCTTATGTAAAGCATAGAGAACAAAACCACCGAGCCAGATTACCAGCCGACAAATTATTTACTTGTGACGTATGCGGTATGCAGTTTCGATATCTAAAATCGTTCAAGAAACATCGTCTCAATCATACTTTAGAAAGACTTCATACTAAAAACACTGACACACCGGAGGGTATGGATCAAGTCACTAGCACAAATGAAGTTTTGATTGGTCAGTGTGGAGAAATGGACTTGTCTATGAAGAAAAAGAACAGAACCGAGGTCGCTAGGACATCACCTATCGAAGTAATTGTTGACGGTGAACAAGATAGTACCGTAGACTCTAACGGGCCCACTGATTCCATTGTAACAGTCGACGATTCTAATGACTGTAGAAATTCGAGTGCCGAGAGCGAGACAAAAAGAGATGAATCTGTTACTAATGAAAGACGACGCGTCCCTGTGTCATTTGCTAGTGTCAGCTCCATGGCAGATAGCTCTGAGAGTGAGTCACGTGGTGACGGTAAACTCGAAAGTTCCAGCTCACATTCCGGCATTTTGGGGTTCTTGCAAAACGACGAGCGACAGAGGGATAGGGAAAGAAGATTCGCTTGTCCTTTTTGTGGTAAATGTGTGAGGTCGAAGGAGAATTTGAAGCTGCATGTTCGAAAGCATACTGGTGAGCGACCGTTCGTATGTTTGTTCTGTGGCAGAGCGTTTGGTGGTAAGAGTGACTTGACCCGTCACCTTCGTATTCACACGGGCGAGCGGCCCTACCACTGCGAGGCGTGTGGTAAGTGCTTTGCCAGGGCCGACTACCTCTCCAAGCATCTGACGACACACGTTCATAACGCACGCTGATGGAGTGCGCCGTCCTATTTTCAATCTTCTCATACCTCTATAGTTAATGACCGAGTCATTTTATAACAGCAAATTGGAATATTTTTTAAAATATTTTGAATCTTTACAACTTTATTGTGGATATATTTAAGCAGGTCTAAATAGAATTTTATCATATTGCTTTTTTTTCGGAATGGTGTCTATAGTTTAATAAATAATTTTCTATATTTATTCTATAACTTTTAAATAAATGGAAAGAAATACTAACGATTGCTGCAAAGTAACAAAATGGAAAACTTTTAACGTCACACTACACTCTGCTTGGTTATGAGGAAGGCTAAATTTATTGTAGAAAAATAATTTTAATGATTTTTGGAACTGAATAAGAGTCTGAATAGATTATGGTTTGAACATTGTGTTATATTTAAATACACGATTTTATTTATTTAACTAGGAAAATTATTGGATAACAAGTAAAAATTTTAAATTACCTTCTTACATCTGAATTATTTCTTTTAATTTAGGCGATATGAAAGGTTTATGATTTAATTCATTCCATTGACGGGAAATTAGGTATTTGTAGTGTTGACGGTAGGTAGGTAAGTGAATGCAAATAAAGCTGTGATTAATATGATTAAGACCAGTCACCAAGTTTTAAAACATCGAAAATGTTTTATGTAATTTAAATGTAATTTTTAAACGTCTAGATATAAATTCATAATAAATATAAGAAATCTCTCTGTGCCAAAATATGTACCTCATAAAACTAAACCTTGAAGTAGATAAACTAATTGTCGATATGTAATTGTTTACACATTTTTTTTACATATAACGTTGTACAAGCAGGTTCATATTAATGGTATGCCTCTTATAAAATTCTGTTACGATGATGTATATCATCTCTAAAAGAAAAATACTAGCCCGCTGAAATTTTGTTATACAGAAATACTGGTTGATGATTTAGACTTCAATATAAAATCTAACTGCCGATAATGTGATATTTCTTTATAGATTTAGACCATGCACAGTTAGTTAATATACATCCTTCTTAGTGAATTCCAATAGCAATAAAATATTTCATACGTAGACTAAAAATTATATATTGTCTACAATACAACTCTAAGAGTTCTACGGCTTTTAAATACGTAAGTACCAAACATAGTTTTCCGACACCAAGATATGTCATCTGCCACCACTATACAGTGTTAGTTTACAGAATTTATACAAACGTTATTTTTACATATAACAAATATTTTTATACAGATACAACATTAATAATAACTTATACAGATTAAAAAATATAAATATTTAATATCGAAATAAATTATTTATATTAAACGATAATTTTATTACTGGTAAATAATAAAAATATTTATTTTAAATCTTTTTCGATTAACGCAGATTTTGTTTGTAGCTTATGAATTATTTTTTTAAAGTGTCGCCTCTAGTTCAACATTGTCAATTATATTATTATAATTAAGGGAAGAATTTTATGCATCGAATATTAGTATTTTTTCCAGTAAGCGGGCCAGTATTTTTTTAAAAACAATATGAAAAATCCGTCGGGCATTAGTTACATGATGTAACAATTAACTCTCATTATAAATAGTATAATATTATAAATATATGTTCGTATTTCTTGTAAGCTAATAGTCAATGCAACGAAAAAGCTGGTTGGTATTATTGAAGTTAGGGTTATATAATAGTCTAATTTATTTATTTAATACTGTTGTCATTATTAAAGAGTTCTTAGACCGCCGCCAATAGCGAAATTGACAGTACTGAGCGATGGAGAGCGGTTTATTATAACGTGACGAAGAGAGATGCAAGCTTTTGTATCTGATCGTCGAAGTGCGAATGAACACATTGACATTTAAAAAAATCTCTCATTTACTTTTAAATTTTTTATTTATTATAATAATAATACTATAATAAGTCAAATATCAAGAATGATGTATTCTTGATATTTGACTTATTCAAATTAATTTTAAATTGACAGAAATATGCCAAGTTATTTGTCGGAATATCTCGAAAGTTCTTTTATAATATTTTTGGAAATACATATATTTTAATAAATAATAGATAATCCGATAATTACTTTACTTAATGTCAGTGTGTGCGTTCGCCTTTTGCATGTAATGTTGGGGTTCAATTTTTTCCGTTCTTTCATTGTTATACACAATAATACAGTTATTGAAAGCGTATTTAATATGAAATATTTGAATTTGCCAGAGGGATATTATAATAAGTAATTGTTAGGTAAGAAAATTTTAGTATAAAACGAGAAGCAATACTCTGAATTTTTGTTATTTTTAATACCAAAATACTCTACTTGCAATATTTAAAATTCTGGCAAAATTGCCGAATTGAAGTCTGAATTTTTTTCAGATGTTTTTTTTTTCAAAATTCTACATTGTATATTTTAAGGTATGAGAAATACCATCGAAATTAATATAATGCGTGTAAGTAGATATTTGCGATTATGTCATATTTAAAAAAAAAAAAATAATCATTCGAAATTGATGTTGACTGTTTTTCTAATTATATCAGCCGTAGTTACTTGATGTTGTGGTGTAAATTAGTGTCTTATAATATAAGGAAAAAATCACTCAAAGTAACCTAAACAAAGTTTTATGTTTCTTAAACAGATGTACTCCAATACTATAGTTTTGGACTTTATATATTTTACACATAGCGATTATTGAATTGATAAAAAAAAACAGTCAGTCAGAGTCGGAACCTTTGAGTGATTTATTTAAATTCTAGTAGTCTTTAATCGGTGTGGTCTTTATAATTCATGTTCACGTAACTTATTACTGTAATTTAATAATGTTTAATTTAAAATCAGATTCTAAATATATATCGAGCACAGCAGATGTTTTGTAAATATGTGCTACAACCAGGACAAATGTGATAAATTAGATTAAGTGAATATTTTGTTCAAATTAATAATTACCACTAAAGACATTTTGTCCCATTCTTCGGATCTAGAGTTTATTTTTATCTGTGTAAACGTCACAGATTATTAAGCGAATTTTATCTATGATTATTGTTTTACCGCGTACTGTGAGCCAATGGGCATTATTGACAGTCATTTTTTTTTATTGTTACACTCAAGGTGTGAGAGAGGTATTTAAAGCATCAGATTTATATGGAGTCGTTGTGACAGGCTTATTATTTATATCTGCGCACAATTTTATAAGTATTTAACATTATATAATTATCTCCGTCCAATTATCGTCAAAACGTATTTTTGGTTTTTTATTTTATTGCAAATTTTATTTTAATTTTTCTTAACATCAATATATTATTTGTTAACGTAAGAAAGTGTATTATCTTAATCAATTTACATCGAAAATCAACGATAGACAAGACTATTTAAATTAATCGACGTAAGTCTTTTAAATGTTCTTTAAGGTTTTCAAAAGCAATCACTATATACTTTTACACAAGTCTAGACGTGTTGAAACAACGGGTCGACAAATGGGATATGCGATATGGAACAACAAATTAAGAAATGCCTTATGTTATTTTACATTTCATGTGCATTTGAATTTTATTTTCACTTAGTCCTAATCTTTGATAAAATTATTACAAAATAAAACTAGAACTATCATCGAATTGGAAGTTTTAACATCTTGAAGAACTAAGATGAAGTTGCGATATCAAGTTGCTACTCTTGTATTCAAATATGATATTGTTTTGTCTTTGTTTGTCTCTCATAACACTAGTATGAGTAAAAGAAACAGTATATATAATAGCTGGCAACGTCGCATCTTATGTCACACCATAAAATTAGTCATTTTTATGATATTCCAGTATTCAGTCGATATCTAATTTTCTTCACAATTGTGATAAATGGGTTAACCCAAATATTATAAGGCATTTCTTGTATTGGATGTAGTTTGGTGGTTGCTTATATTGTGATGTAACTATTAGTTATAACCGCACTATGTCTGACAGCTGACGTCTCTCCACAGCCAACGATCGAATGTAGACTGATTTTCGGGTAGAAGTAAAGTAGGCCAGAACTTTCGCAGTCAATAAGTATATATAAATTAATTAATAGTTATTGATTTTAAAAAGTTTTTTAAATGAAAGCCAAATCACAGTCTCAATAGTTTATTATATAAAACAATAAGAGAGTTTATTTAATTTTAAACATAACTTATACATAATGTTTTATATACGGAACCTTAAATTATTTTTCAGATGTATTGATTTTTATACATGTCCATATACAAACATTGAATAGAGGTAAGTGTAGGTATTGTAGATGGGTCTATTAACTGCGTGGTGCTACATTGTGTAATGATATGTGATAGAAATTGTTCTTCAGAGACATTTTATTTATTGATGCTTCCATAGTTATTATATTACATTTTGATATACAAACAGCAACAGCAATAATTTCCGTTTAGGTACCATATTTTATAAGTTCATGTTTTCCCGTATTTTTAACTAATAGATGTCTTGATAACCAAAGTAACATTTATTTTTTAACCATTGAACTTTGGTTTTTTATTAAAATTTTAGTTGAAATATTCGGGATAAATAATAAGTACATAAATAGTATATACTTTTCTGTATAGTTTTTTTTTATTTGTTATATAGCGTTAATCTTGTTTTTTTTTTACGTTTACTTATTCTAATTTATTATGTATTTGATATATGAAGCAGGATCAGCTAGATAGTTAATAATTTAATTTCGTCTCGTTAATGTGTGTTTTAAATTGTTTTACGGCCTTATGGATTGCATGACGAAGGTGATTTATGGAATTAACTCCGTACGGTTGAATTCAATGCTTAAGTGCTACGGGGATATTCTTGTGGTGAATTTTAATATTAGTGTCATTTCTGATAGGTAGTTAAAAAGAGGGTTTTGTTGTAAAATGTTTTTTAATTTAATATGTCTATTAATGGGAATTTATCCGCCAAGCATCGATTTAAAAGTACGCGTCCAATATGTCCGTTGTCCAATCCGTTTTATTTGTAAGAAGGTTAAGTTCTTTTTTTAAATTTGTTCCAGATAAGAATATGAATTGATGCGAGGTTGATATTTTTCCTAATTTAAAGCCAACGCTAGTGTAATGCATACTGTTATATGATATAATATATTTTTTTTACTGGTATATTTCAGATAATTATTACTGTTAAACAGATAGACCTGTTTTATAGTTTTAACACGACAAACTTTTTAATAGGGATTTTAAGATTTTTTATTTGGCAATATGTCAAAGTTTTTATCTACAGTCCATTGGTTTTAAAATATCTTGTCCATTTTCCAACTAACTTAGGATAGTTCAATATTTTGGATATGTATTAAGTCACTTAAAATTGCTATTGTGTATATTGTTTCAATGAATATCGATGTGCAAAATTATAGTAAATGTCTTGGATCTCTAAAAATTAAGAAAAAAAAAAGACAAAAAACACTTCACGAAATTTCTAAATGTGCAATAAATGTGTGTGTTGTAGTGTTACCATTAGGCGTATAAAATTTTTTTTACTAAAAAATATGGTTACTAACAACGACGAATGGTGGAAATTACTATTCGTTTTTTTTTTAATGTTTTCGGACATTGCCATGATCTCAATTCAAGTAACCATAATTTTTAGTGTGTTAAATGAAAATTTGGCACTTAAAGGCACATTTTCCTATTATAAAAAAATGGTTTGAAAACGTGTTGAAAATGGATTTGTTGGGTAATTAATTTCGCAATGAAATATATTTGTTTTATTAAGAGATCTTTTATTTATACCCCAATAACCTTTAT
>JAOPTZ010000001.1:1529792-1540267 GCA_027564475.1 Doxocopa laurentia | reverse complement strand
TTTTGATACTTTATAATATAGCGTCGAATCGTATTCTCGTATTGCGTACGGTATGATTGTTCGTATTTTTGACCGACTTAAAAAAAGAATACTCAATTCGACTGTATTTTTTGTTTTTTACGAAATATATTCGTGAGTAACGTTTCGGAGTAAAATACCGAGTTATTTGAGTGCGCACCCGTTATTCAGTAACGAATATATACGGTTTGTTACAGCTCTACTTTTTATAATAATAGCGATGGATAAATAAATGTACGATAAATTGGAATGGCTGCGATATCATTTTATTTAATTAATGTTTAACCTAACGAAATTGATCCCGATTCGGTGTTATACTTATGTAGCAATCTTTACGTCAAACATGATTTGTTCTTGTCCGGTGACGCTGTAAAGGCCAGGAGGGTCAACAGCAATACAGATAAAAAACCATTGTTATCGTTGTTATTATTTTTGCTAAACTCTTCTAACATAATTTACTAACTGATTTTAATAGCATATAAAAAAGCTAGCATGTTAAAATAAAACAAAGTGCGAAAATCAGATTTCAATATATCAAAAAGCCAAAAGGGACCTCCACAGTGGACCACACACATCGAGGCACGCGCTTCGAATGCTGCCGACTTTTTATTCTTGCCGCCCGAACAGAGCTCGTACACATTCGGCATACATCGGCACCCGATCGGAAGGCAATCTGCCGTCACATTATACGTCTGCTTGCGCCTTCGCCTCGTTTAGTTAGGAACTTGAATTTTACTTAATAAGATTCCAATTTGTCAATTACAGAGCAAAGCGTGAGCCAAACTGGTTTGACTTCTTTACACTTTGTGTCTTATAAGTAAAGGATTTTTTAAAAGAATTTTACGAAATTATGTGTATCGACACATACAGACATATATGTTTAAATATTATAAGTAATTCTTTCTTGTACGATTTTTCTTTAAACTTTATTACATATTAAACTTAGAATGTAAAAGTTAGTTTTAATACTTTCACAAAAAAAGTACATTATAAAATAAAAAAAAAATTATAACAGCTTTTTATATGATAATTAATAATATATGCAAATGAAAATAGTATACAAAAATAAAATTAAATAAAGAAAAATAAATTAACAGCTAATAAATATAAAATATCCAGAGCGACGAATGTTTTGGTGTAATTCTGATTCAGTGTAATTGGTACAAAAGTATCTAAACAAAAACCATTATAACATTATTTAAAAATTATTTAAGTTAGAAGCGATGCAGAAAACGTGAAAAAAGTACAATTTGGATTCAACGTTGCAGCGGTTTCGCGTCGACTCCGATGCGAAATTATGCGAGGAATTTCGATAATGTGATTCGAGTTTGTGGTTCAAGAAACCTTTGTTAAGAAAATAAGAGGAAAGTTGATTTCATTCTTTTAAAGTTAAAATAATTAAAATTATATTTTGCGCATTAATATGAATATGGTAATCTACTTGAAACTTGCATTTATCTTCGGTGTAAGTTGTATTAAGCAAATCGCAATATATATAGGTCTTGTAGTTTCTCGGTTGTATGGTTGCATGTATAACAAGATTCATTCCATCAAACATTTTTTTGTAAGTACGACGTTGAGAGCTTTATGTTAAGCAAACAGTTTAAAACACTACAAAGCGGGTGTATTAGCTCAGCACTCTCCTCCATTAGCCTCCGCCGACACCTCAGCCGGTCCTTTGTCGAAAATATTATTTGCTTTCAAGCATACTGTCGGAGGTGCCGACGCGACACTCGTTCACTACTTGGTACAGTTTGCTTTGGCTGCCTTTAAGCCGCTTGACGAAACACAAGTGTTATTCAACATGATCGATGGGCTAACATGTATATGGTCATATAAAAATACAGTCTAACTACACATATTACACATATTTCCCTAATTTAAAATAAAAAATAAATATAGTATTAAAAAAATTAAAAACTTTAATATTTTAAGTTATATGCATATGTTATATAAAACATTTACGTAGCGTATGGATTGACTTTTATAAAAGTTACTTCGTTATAAAGATATTTATAACATGTTCGTACTTTTAATTAGAAGACTTAAAGTCATATCTATAATTTTTTTTTGCCCAATAACTTATTTTTTCCCCTTCATTATTTTCATGCCTTTTTTACTTAGTTTTCGGCCAATGGCTGGATATAACTTCTAATGTCGCAAGAGGTTTTATATAGATAATTATTCTGCGGAGACACAAAAGACACTAAGTTTTTGCTAAAATAAAACAAGCTATATGGTTAAAAAATCAATATAAATAAATATGAAAAACTAAATTAAAGTAAAGATGGCCCAGTGGAGCAGCGTCGAATGCCGCATGTCTTTCTCCATAAGAGAAGAGGTATTTTCCCAGCTGTCCCCAGCTGTAAAAAAAATTATATCAAATACTTACGGGTAAACCCCAATTCTTTTAATTTGAATCCTTAGATTAGCTTGTAGCGATAGCAGTTAATCGAGACCCCGATGACTTTCTTAGTCTATTATTTGACCTAATTTTACGTTTTGACGAAAAATTTTGTTTTTATGAATGAATATAACGATTGCTCATAGGTTAAACATTTCTTTAAGTGAATAGAACAATAAAGGTAAGCTCATTGGTTATATACCACGGTTTAGAGATAATTTCAATAGACGAAAATTATCTTATCAGTGATTTAGCAACGCTGAACATTGTGCGTTGAGCGCAAATACCCAACGTTCACACGCTTTTGTTTGACTTTACCTATATTCGGTTCTCTTGAGGTATAGCTTCTTCCGAGTATTATCGATAAGGAAGTGTTAACAGATTATCTTACCTTAAAACTGATTAGTCACACGTCCGCTTTACTAGAATATTTATTTAAAACGAATATTATATATTTTTATACTTATAGTCAAAATATGTAAGTCATATTTGTTTATCTTCAATTGTTATGAAATTATCACATGACTTTCTGCTAAAATATTTCAGTATTTTCCGTCATGATTCATGAAAGTGGTTTTTCATGATGTGAAATATTGAGGAAAAGATGGTAAACGTGTTTTACTACTAATAAAGACATAAAAATAATGAATGTATGCTTTAGTAATAAATATAAATCAGTTTGTCACTAGGGTGCATAAATACTCATAAGAGTGCTAGGAGATAGCTTTTCCTCTGTAGTTAAATTCAAATTCGTATAATTTTTACATACAAAATGTGTTGAACAATGAGTTACTAAATCTGATACATACGGAATATGGCAGATATTAGTTAAATAAAGTGTCTAAATTTACTTTATATGTAAACGTTCCTGTGAAATTAATACTTTTTTGCAATATTAAATTAAATTGTCAGTATGTTTGTTTGAATATCATAGAATCGTAACAATTTAATAATATTTATTATAAGTTCCGGAGGGAAAGGTTGGATGTATAAAATGTATGTATTTTCATGAATAAGCAACAAATTGTATTCTCGTAAAGTTTTCCTCGCATTTTGTTATTTACTTTTTATTAAATTCCAGTTACAGGCTGCCTTTTGTTCCGCATACATATGTGAAAACAGTATCTATGTGTGTGTAACGATTAAATTACACATTACAATAGCAATTTTACTTGCATACAAGTTTACAATATTGTATATATTTTATTTAATATTATTAGACATATGAGTTTATAGTATATATAATATATATTGCTAATATTTTATCATAATTCTTTGCAATTTAATTACAAGTTTTATATTATATGACAAGGTAGGAAGGAACTGTAAAGGAATACTAGTAAATATTTACATAATAATTCAGTTATATATTTAATTCTAAAAAAGTATTTTATAAATAATTAGCTTAATATATTTACTAAGTCAAAGCGAAGTAGGGATGAATATCAAGTCAAAAGTTCGCTTCATGAATATGATCTGATTATGCGATCTATGCTTTTATTGTGTAAACCCCTTCGCAATGCGTACAAATTATCTTAAGCGAGCACTCTCTGTTATGTAAATGTGCATATAAATTTCCCTGTGAAGCATTTATTTTTAGGTCAAAATTGAAAGAAAAACTGTAATTGTTTTGTCTTTGCTAGAAGATTAAAAAATGAGTATTTTAACCTTTCATATTATTTGTTACACGATTTGGCTTTTTTTTTCTAAACTAATAATAAAATCAATTGCAATCGGTTTGTATACCTACTCTGTTGTAACTGGATTTTCAATCATTTAATGGTTGACTACTTTTAATCGATGCACACGTATAAAACCGCAGTTATCATCAGCTACTCCATAATACATACATACTACTTATTACTTTCATTTTGATTTCACAGATAGATGTATAGTTTTCACAGGAAATATATATTATGTCGAATAGTACTTACTTGTATTTCCTTGTGATTCTTTACAGCTTAGTGTTGCAGTTAAGAAATGTAACAATTTAATTGTAGAAGATGATATAGGGCTGCTAAGCATACCCTGAAAGTCGAATGGTTCATGTCATAATTTATACATACATTAGCCTATTATAGTCCTTGCCGGTCGTATTATACCACGTAAAAATCGAATTGTATCTGCGTTAAGCATTATGGATACGAATTAAATGTTGTCAAAGTAAGCTCAGTAATTTTTAACATAATAATAGTACAATAACTATGTTGGATTCTCAAAACTATTCTCTTAATTAGAACTAGTGGTGCGTACGTACGTAAAGATCAATTCCTCCGAGTTGAAAATCGTGATTCAATCGTATTAAATAATAAGAATTAATTGATTGGATCACTCATTTTAAATATTCTGTGTTCTTATTTCAGCTTGACTCGTGTGGTTATAAATTTTTGAGATTTTAATCTATATAAAAACAATGTTTGATAAGATTTATTACGTAATAATGAAATTATATGATTATATACAAATCACATTTAAACATTCACATTCACATTTGCCTTTAAAAGTTTATTGAAATCATGCCAGTAGTAATGTATTAGTCAAATATTAAAGTACTGTTGCTTATAGCTTAGCATGAGTATGCAAAACACAGATCATTGGTACACATTGGTCATTTTAATAATTTTATTTATGTCAAAAAATTAATGACCATACAATTACAATACAAATACAATTTACACTTAAGATTTAAAATGTACCTTACAGTACATATGTATGTATTATATAATTCCTCAATACTTATATAATTTATTTAATTTTTCCTAAAATCGCTGTTGTATTGCATATATCCTTAAAGTGATCACAGATTGAATATATTCTTAGTACGTATCTGGCAAATAATCTTAAATTTATTGCTTAAAAAAATAAAATAGGGTACTTCCAAAATAAAAAACTGACAATTGTGCCGTAATACATACGTATTTATCTCATATAAATTATGCTGTTTACATGATTTCTCCTTGATTTATTACTATCAAATTCAAGCATGTGCATCGTGCATCATCGTTTGAAAGTGTGCTTAAGGAAGCGGTGGTTGGTTCGCGGAATCTCGGCTATTGCTATCGGGTTGGCACTGCAAGGGATGCAGGCTCGGTATCGGTGGTGGACGCACGGGCACAGCGAAACCCAGCTCTCAGTGTCGCTCAAATCGCGGCGCGCGGTGGTCGTGCGTCGAGCGCGCGTGAAGTGATGTCCGAGAGATGAGGCTGACGCTGGTGCTAATGTGGTTGGGTGCGGCGGTGGCTTGCGGCCCGGGCCGCGGCTTCACCCGCCGCCACGGACCGCGCCGCCTCAACCCTCTCGTCTTCAATCAGCATGACCCCAACATCAGTGAAAATTCGAAATCAGCCAGCGGCCCTTCGGAGGGTCGCATCACGAGGGATGATGAAAAGTTTAGAGACTTAGTGCCCAATTATAATCCGGACATCGATTTCAAGGATGACGAGGGCACCGGCGCTGACCGCCTCATGACACAGGTGATTTTTTTTCAAATGTTTTTATATGTTATATATTAGTCATTTAAAATAACCGAATGTTTTAACACCCGGTACAATATGTGCGGTAATTTTATATTTATTTTTAATGAAAACGATAAGATTGTTGAAATTTTAAAGTCAAAACAAAAGATTACATGAATCGTCTTTTATTTTGAAAACAAGTCCTCAGTGCGCGGGTAGGGACAATCGTTGGTGTAAATAATAACGGCGATGGAACAATGGGCACAAATTGCGGGCGTTACGGTAGCTTCGTAGCGAGTGTTACGATTGTAGCACTGCAATTACACAGGCTTTGACAAACAATATTTTGTCTCTGTGACTAATCGATGAATGATGAATTCTTTTCATTTTTGATGCCAGTTTTGCTAAATATATGGCCATCATAAAATCGATGTTGAAGGTATTCAAAGTCATGCGTTGTCATTCACGACGTTTTGTTACATGTAAATAAAAGTTACGGGAACCTTTCTGTTGTAATTTCATTGTATTATGCATTTTGGTTTGAGGGCTTTGATTTTTTTAAATTGTATTACGTAAAAAAATAATTTGTGTAATTTATAATATTAGTAGCGATTAGAATTGTTTTATTGTCTATTCATATCGTGTATTGTCAATACGTATCGTATTGCTTAGTAATATGTTACTAAAATAATAAACTAATTAATTGACTACCTAATATTACACTAGATTTTTGTCCCGATGTAATTTGTTATAAAAAAAAATCGATTAAAAAAAAATTTTTTTTTAAATAACGTCAAAGATTTTTAGTGTTGCCACAATTTATCGAACTGCGTAAACATTTCTTAAAAATATTAACTATAATTTGTGTTTCATTTTGCGTTGGCTTATGCCGTCATTATTGACGATTTCTTAAAATTTGATAGGAAATATTTTATTCTGTGTAAAGTTTTATGTAAGTTTTATATAGTGTCAAATTAAATACGCTGGAATTAGGAATAGTAACGTATAATTAGGAATACTAAATACCTACTTACGCCTTAAAAAATACTTTTATTTTTTAAACATTATTGTCAAACGTTTCATCATGTGTCTTTAAAACGTTGGTAAATCATATTAGCGAAGTAAAACTACATTACAATGAACATATAGCTAGCTTACGCCACGATTTATATTGCTTTTAATATTAAAACATATATTAATACGATACGATAACGTCTACAAAAAATAATATCCATTTTTAATTTTATTAAACAGCGATAAATGTTTTTAAAATGCATTTCAAAGTTTTATTTTATTTAATATAGTTAAATAACGATCATTCCTAAATGTGCAATTTAATGACTTTCGATAAAAAGATGCAAATGCTTACGACTGTGGCAGTTTTATTATAAATTATTTTTATGCAAGTCGACAGGAAATATTTTTAATTTTTACGCAGTATTTTAAGCCCCGCCGACGGTAATAGCTACAATTTTAGACCGCTTAAGTAAAGCCACAATGTAACATATTTTACTAATATTTTGATAGATCTTATCACACAACAATTAATTAGTATTGTTATAGTAATAATTAATAACATTAACGCAAAAGGCTACAGTGAAATATTTTCAAACTATAACAAAATATACTAATTAATTGTACAAATACTGAACTAGTAATAGTAGTACTAATAATTTTATGTGTCATAAATACTCTTTTACACATTGAGTTCTCACGATTACATTATGCATTATCTTGTATCGTCTATTACACTTACAAAGAATTTATAATTTAGTACGTACCGACTTTGTGGAAAGCCGTCTGATATAATGATAAGCTAAATGCAACAAAGTGTTGAAATGTGCTATAATTATTAATTTCAAACTATCAATATATTTTAAAGTACCTATAACGGCTAAATCATATAATACTCACGTAATTTAAGTCTTGACGAGTTTCAGCGCGGCCTCGCTCTAATGGCTCGACAAACATCGCCATGTTGACAAACAAACAAACATTCACCATCGACGGCCATAATATTTCCTGTAGGATGTAGGTCATGTACGGGCAAAATTACTCTGCGTTTCACGAATTAGGTGCTAAAACACGAAACTATTTTGAAATTTTATATATTCTTATCAATTTATTGCACTTATTGAATTGGCGAATACTCCAATTATTGTAATAATAGTTTAAAGACAATAATTACTAAGAGTTTTCACGTCTTCATTGAGTTTTTACAAATTTATTATCTTTTACAAAGAGATAAAGAGATATTTTTGAATAAATCAAATATATCGTCATGTTATCAATAATTAATTTAAATATATTTTCAACACAGTAAATGAAAACCGTAAAGAATACGGTCATTTTTTATCTCAATATCCCTTTTAATCGGTCAAGCCAACTCATTCGTATCCAAACAGTAAGGTTTGTACAAATATAAAATACCATAGTTTTAATATATATAGACTAGAAAAAAATTAAATCACATGCCTGTAGCGTTATATATGTATTCTTCATGTATTACATAAGATTATATTTTAAGAGTGTAATATGATTCTCAACGTCAAAGAAAAATAATAACTATTTAATATACAATTGATGCTAAATCGAAGGCGACATGTTTATCGAAGCCGATATTGTCAGTTGCTCGTAGGTTTCAATGTCAATATCGAACGTCGACATTGATGTCAGTCGGATTGATTTAGCTTTCATTAGACAAGGTGTTTACGTTTAACACAAAATTCAATAACACGATGTCAATTCTATTTGACGTATTATTGAAAACCCATAACTGCGTAAGCTAATCCGAATCTTTACACTGATGACGCTCTTCTCAAAGACGAAATTATTCACATCGTCATTTGCAAATAATTACTGACATGTATAGACCATTTGTAAGGCAAATATTATATTAGCCTAATGTACTTATTTGTGGAGCTCAGTTCAGTTCAGTTTCGTTTCAATAGCAACGAGTATACGATGCAGACAATCTAAAGTAGATGTGTGTGTATGGAAGAAGGCTCGGGCCGGCGCGAATCCGCCGACGGTTATGTTATGTGCTCGCAGGCAGCACATAGCCCGGGCAAGCGGCAAGCAGCCTTGCATTCGTAAAAATCTTCAAACCGGTTCGATGTGCCTCCATTACTTTCTTTCTGCCTCCATCGTGCCTCCCATTTAACTCGGGCCCACTTTTTATCGGCAATCGGTATCTTACTCTAATAGTATTATTTATTTCTCATGAATAAGAAGGAATTATAAGTAAAGTTAAATCATGGATGCGGCTCTTTATATACAACGATTTTAAAACTATAGTGTGTTTTTCAATATGCTTATATAGTTGTAGATAATATATATTGTTTAATTAATGGGTATTAGAAAGAGGTCCTTCTTTTAACCATTTTTGTTATCATATGATATTATGTAAAATGTTCAAGTAAAGCATAAACGTTTTTGGTTTCTTGTTTGCGTTTGGATGTGAGGTTTTTTTATCAATTGCGGTGCTAAGTTTTTAAATGGATATTACTTTGTTAAGAAACATTAAGAGCAATGATGTGGGAGGGTCAAATATGGTTTTTCATTCTAAAAACACTTTAGCCTTTGATTTGTTGGCTAGCTCTGCAAAACCACAGAATAGTCGCGCGACCGCATCGCTTGCGCTTCTCCGATTCCAATCGAAATTACTTACCATTTTATGTATGTTTTTATTTAATATTTTATATTCTTGAATGCGAATAAGCCTGGGAAGAGAGGAGCGAGGAGCGGGGGTTGAGGGACATAAATATCTTGGTGATTTATGACCGAGGCGGTCGCGGGATAGGTCAGCATTATTCAATTTCGTATTTGAGGCTCGAATTACAATGAGCTTTTACAACGGCGCGCGCGCAGATAGCACGACATCCCGACAGCCACACGAACCTTTGTTATCTAAATTTAATTTTTTGTAATCTCGAGATTAGCTTGTGTTTAACGTTCGTTTATACGACGAGCAGCTATACTGATGTTTTTAGAATTTTACGTTTTATAGTTTGATGCTAATCCTAAAACAAGCACATGTAATGCAAACATCATTTCGTCATATAAGTATAAATAGTTTTGATTTATTCGATGAAATCGTTTTAAAGTCACTTAATTATAGATTGTTTATATTTGTTTTATTTTACAGCGCGATACGCTAAAGTGGTTTAATTTGTTGGCAGCAAAGACACCGCCGTCTAAATTAGATACTTTTCGGCTTATTAGCGCAGGATAAAAAACGGAACGAGCGCGATCGCTTTGTGAATAATTGACTATAATCAAATTAATCCTAAAATCCTACGGTGGGTTTACAACGTTATAAAATGTAATAAAGACCTTTTAACGGCCTTATAATATTATTGCATGTTTACCATTAGTAACTATCCTGCTTCGAAGACGTAAGCTTTTCGAATTATAAATATATTGATTTTAGGTGACGATAGATTCCGAAGATTGATTAAAAGAAATTAACATGAATTTTTTTAACTTTTAGTATAACTAATTCCCGTTCGCTCTCTCAGGACTCTGATTTAATTTTTTTGATATGATTACATGTAATAATTTCCTATGGCAATTATTTTAAATCAATTATCTATAAA
>JAOPTZ010000001.1:1511639-1525199 GCA_027564475.1 Doxocopa laurentia | reverse complement strand
ATAGGGCAAAACAACAAATCTGTACTATTATAAAATTGTAAAAGGGTTATGTCTGTGCATTGAAGAATTAAATCGTCAGTTTAGTATTTGAAGGAAAGTAATTACTATTTTAAGAAGTGTTGTATGTCTATTTTTAATACACACAAATCACTGAACTTATTATAATTCAGTTTTGCTGTCTTGTAGCTTGAATTTCAATGATATCACAGAATAGTCAGATATAATGTTTAAAATTTTTCAGCAGTTGCAGGAAAATTAAAATATTATACTCATTTGTGACCAGCCTATACTTGTACATTGAAGATAGGCTTGAAAAATAATTATCTAGCATAGACTATTTAGAAATCTTAAAACTAAAACAATAATAGTTTTTTAATTTTTATTATTGCATTTTTATACCATGTTCCTAAAACGATATGATAAATGTTAGCTTAAGATTAAAACTAAAATTTAACGATATTCAATTAGAATATTTTTTATCCATATTGTAAATTTCACACGGACGGAATCGCGAGCAAAAAGTAAATACGTGTGTTAATACTATTTCTGTTAGTATTCCATAGTTACTATAAGTTATTACAAGGAAGATCATATCGCATAAACAATTTAGAAATTGTACATCCTTTATAAATAACATTGTCAGGCCAATAAAAGCGTGTCCGTTTTAATCTACTTACTTATCAAAACACACTTTTTAAATGTAGTTATACAAAATATAAGAATAAACAATATTTCTTTGTATTTCTATAATATACGAATATAAGCTTAAATAGTAGTTTTTATTTGAATTTAAGTATAAAATATACATTTTATTACAGTTAGATAATGTTAGCGAAGTAGCTATCAATACATCTGTGTTGATTTGGTTCAATGCGTTCTCAATTCTGTATCAACAGTTATAAATATATTGCTACGAATTTGCTTCCTTAGTCTCGAAAGACGATTTATCGTATAAATAAATTGTCATAATTATATTTTATTAACATTTATATATTTATACAAATACTATACTCGTATGTTATATAGATTTGAAATTAATTACGCGAGGCTTAAAGTTGAGTGGTTAAGAGGTTTAATATACATTTATGATTTTATTATAAAGCATGTGGAGTATCTTGTCGTGCGATTATGATATGAAGTGATAAGGCTATTAGATTGATAGATTGACTAAAGTGATCTTAAAAATCAGCCAGGGCCAAATCCTGGCGTGTCGATCGGCACTTAAATCTTACACCCAATAAAAGTGCACCTCGCTCCAGCAAAGACTTGTAATTGGTCGTGGTCGTGGTGCTTTCGATTATGCTCGCAACGCAAGCGATCAGCGCCGATGTACTTTTACGATTCTCATTGGTCCAGTTTAATGATGTATGACGTCTCGGACGCAGAACAATGAGCCTGTAATTGGATTTTTATAACGTGGAAAATCTACTATTATAAATCTTCAAGTGTTTTCACGTTGTTATTCGTACGTGTACACGTTTTAAACGTTTGCGTTATATGTTATTAATTACAGTTCAATGGCTTGATCAATTCTTAATAACAATAATTACTTATATTTGCCCATATTCGTTATGATTGCAAAGATGCCGAAGAGCGAGCGCAGGCGCCGCGGGATGCCGCCGCTATCCCCCGCGTCCCGCCGCCCTCACCTTTATTTATATTTATTTACCTTCCCTTCATTCAACGAAGGGCCGCCCTTTCGGCCCTTTTTGTCGCCCCGATACAAATATTGTGAAAGAGGCCTGCGGTTAGAGTGAATTTATAGTGGCTACAATTTAATGGTGCAGTTCCAGCCAGCAACTTTTTTTTTATTTAAACAGATGCTGTAGAATTTTAAATTATCTACATATTTTCTTTTATAGTTTGTTATATATTGTTAATATATAATTTTATATAATGCCAAATTTAATATTGAATATTTTTTTCATCTTAAATAAGTAATAGTATCGTTTATTCTTAACTTATTACATATAATATGTACTATTGTACAGACTTGACAAATATAATAAAGATTTAAAATCAATAAAAGAACTGAAATATAAGGTAGCTTAAAGCATCCTTAATGGCTCTGGTCCCAATATAAATTATACCTCTCTTATCCGTATTATCCAGGACTAACAAGGAAACAATGCAAGATAAATCGCTACAAATCGTGAAGGCTAAAGATCAAATCTTCACCCCATTTGAACGTTGTGACACGGCGACATCCATGCGCATCAGTTATCATGATAAATGACGTATTTATTTATCCGACGGGCCTAAATAGCTATGGTAATATTGGTCGTACAACAGCACAAAAGGTAACAAAACACAAAAGTTGAAAAAGGTAAACCGCGCTATTTACAAAGTGGCTAGCGAGGACCACACAGCCACAATCGAGCCGCGCGTGCGACTCTGCCGCTTCACAATAAAAAAAACATTCCCAGCATAGATCTTTTTCGGTTATAGATCTCGAATTTCGCTGGTGTGATTTGTGACGTTCGGAAATGTTAATGGCACGTCCGATCTAGGCGCTCGTATTGTCCCGTTGTCGATTCTAATCGAAATAAGATAAACGTTAAATTGTTCTATGATTATTGTAATAAGCTATAATATAACACTTAAATTGTTTGAGTTAAAACTAGTGAATTCCGTGAAAAGAAGCAAATTGTGTTTTATGAAATTAGTACGCAACACGGCTGCGATGTTTACGCGATCGGCACTAGCGATGACGGATGAAGAACATGCGCACAGTCTTTGACACCGCCCTCCGCCATCCGCGTCCGTAGCCTGATGCTGAGTTCAGCTATTTTTAAACATTTTTAATTACCGAAATAAATAATATAAATTTTTTTTATAAGAGAAGGTTAAGTTTTATATATTGCAAATTTATTACCTAGAATAGATTAAAACAAAGATAAAACTGTACAAATAAAATGAAGTGTTGATTAGATTATCAATACATTTAGAAGTATTTCAATAGGTTATACTTATCTATATTCGAATTAATTCGGTTCCCACATATCCAGCATTAAATCGACATACATAATGAATTCCGTGGGCGTTGCGTGTATCGTCACGCTGGAATTATATTGGTATGCAGTTGCATCAATATTTTGTTCATACGATGATTACACGAGGAAGTTAATGTGTACATGTTATTAGTTGCCTTTACACGAGTACATATGAGCTACTTTAGAGCTCGTCTAATTGAACGTAGGCGCAGCGGCGGACTGCCTAACCTAATTTACATTAATGCAAACGAGGAGCATTGTTCAGGTGTGAAACACCAGTGTCAACACGAGGCACTACTCAAATAGTTTATTAGCTCCACCCAGTGCTTTCTGGCGGTCGGATCTTTGATACACTGACAGCTTTAAAGAAAAGAATATTTGACGCTTAAATAATGTCGCTACAAGTCTATTCGTTGATGATATTAGAATGATTTTTTAATTCATTACAAAAATTTACATCAATGCTTATGATATTATCGCGAAAGATTCAAGAATTATTTAGTTCTTATAAAACTAAAATATTAAGTTCAATGGATTTATACAAAATCTGACAATTGATTGATTACACATTTGTAGAAGAAAATCCCATATCGCACGACAACATAAATTTAATAAATAAATAATCGCCAATATATACACGTTGTCAAGGTACCGTGCATACTAAAATTCTAGATACACATGTTTGAATGGACAAGAATTATAAATTTAAAATTTCTCAGTATTGCCATTTGTATTGGTCGTTTTGAGATGGATAGTAATATTCGTCTGATGGGATCTTTAGATAAATTTACAGGATCTTTGAAAAGACGATTTAACGCCTATAAATGTATGTCATCTGGTCGTATACCAGAGAAATTGTACTGCTGAGATTGTTGGGGTCAATGACTGTGTTCACCCGAGGCTGCGGTCACCTGAAACTCTAGAACACTGTAGTGGTCATTTTATATGTATTAAACCTCAATGCCGAGATCAATCTTACTTTATCTAAGATATATTACAATCATTTAGGAAAAGTTTGAATGAAAAGCCGTCGCAACTATGATGGAATCAAATATTCATACATTGTACAAAATTGATATAATAGATAAAATGTTTTTTAAATAGCTTTGTAAAGTGACTTTAACATTATTTTAGGCATTCGTTTATTGCTGTCTCTTAAATATTAATGCTAAATTATTTATGACATTAAAAAAAGGTTTCTGAAAATAAATAATTTTTTCGATCAAAATATAAATAGGATTATCTAATACCAAAACTTTACGTTCTATTTTTACACACCTTAGTCACCTGTATAACAGAAGAGATAAGAACGAAAATAATGAAAAAAAATTATACAGAATACAATAAAAACTAGATTTTTTGTTTTTGAATAATCTCAATATGATTAAAAGGAATTTTAACAAAAAATATAGCACCTTAATTGAATCAGATTTTGCCGCGAATGCTTCGGATGACGTCAGTTGAAAGACAATGGACGATCATAAATTAAAGTGACAATATGCCACCTCGGAAATTAATCTCTACACGTCGAGTATCATGTACATCGCCCGGCCATCGGTAAACATAATATAAAAATACCGATTGAGACTTCGTCGTGGGTAAAGTGCATTCTTGTGTAAGTTGGTTAAAATCAATTTGCAAGAATGTGCGAATGTAAAAGAATGCTGGCCGTTAATACCCAAAGACTCCATATTATTACGAGTAAGAATGCACGTTGTGAATCACTCTTTATTTCGTTGCGGGCTTTAATTATCGTATTAAAAAAAATAAGTTTTTTTTTTGGTATTGTTTTCTATTGTTTTAACGTGGCCACGTGGATTACAGTTCATAGCTATGAAATCAAATAGTGTTTCATAACTTTCATTATTAAATCTATTTTTTATATAAAACTTCATTTGGCTATAAATAAGGGGTATAACAATAATGAGGCTTGACTTGACCGTTTCTTTTTTTTATTCTAAAATATATACAAATGTTGAAGGTCTTTTCTTTTAAACAGTAGGGCAAAGGTCATAATTCACCATGTTGCTCCAAAGAGGGAGGGCGGGTGTCTTGGAGTTTCTTTCGCGACTGGTAAAAATTGATTATTAAAATGTAATTATATATTAAAGTTGAATAATGCGTGGTCATAATCTAAACGCATCTGTACCTTCGTTATCCTGGTCATGATTATCCTTCAAGCCTTCAAGCACACACTCCAGATTTAACCTCTCAACATGATCCCAAGATAAACTATTGACTTTTTCGCCAATTACCTTAAGCAAGCGATTTTCTGCATTTCTTGTATTTGTTTCTGGCATACCGTTTCTCACCGTTAGATTTGATGATGTAAAAAACGGAGTCTTTTTGAAATATCGAATATTAACTTAATATTATACTGGTGTATGTATATCTAAATCTCGGTCTTGTAATATCTTGGAAGCGATGTGGGCGCCATGATTCAATTGTTTACTTTATTACACCCATCATTTGTATTCACCCATATGGTACGTTTACACCGGTATTCGAGTTTTATATTATTCATAATAAGAATAATGTGTTATGGTTAGCGGCCATCGGCCAAAATTTTTTACGTAACTAGCATATTTTACATGCTTTCATATTAAACATCCGATTCCTCCCCGATCTGTGATGATATGTTTATATGTACATATGTTTATTGTATTAGCAATTTTGCTCGAATTTAACGGATGAATCAAACATTTTAATATTGACCATGTTGATCCAATTATGTTTCATATTTTCAAAATGAATTATGAAAGTTTTAAACAAAAATATTTCGACCTGCGTATGACAAAATCCTTTAAATCATTAATTAATCATTAACCTCATTATTTTTTTTTTATAAATTGGGATAATATTAATAAATACAGTACTAAAAATTGAACAGCCTTTTTTTTGTGCTTAGATGCTAAGTTCATAAAGTTGTTTTGATTTTACTTGTTAGTGACGGCATTATGTTTATTTGAACAGCATATTTCATAAGCATGTTATTGGCGTATTTTATGAGGTCCCTGTTTGTACGAAATTCAATGAAAATTTAAGAAGCATACGTACGATTTATGTTGTTCAACTCGTTTCATGTTTGTACGTAATGTTTGTAAACTGATCGTTCAACAACGCACAAGATATTTTAAGGGTTTCATAGGAAAGTGCTTTGGAAAATCCAATTAATTTAGTTAATGCTGACTAAAATCCAGTATGACACAAAAAACAACTAAATGACTTTTTAATAAGATGTTTTATTCTCAATCACTTGATATTATATTCTACAAAATATTATTATTGTTAGAATTCCTTAAACACGACAGCTACACAGCTATTTACTCGTATATTCTACAAGTAAGATTTTAATTTGAAATATTTGGAATATTATACTGGCCTTAAATCGAATTTATTTATTTCAGGTCTATGTATTAAATTTCTAGTTTATGCTGTTGATTGAGCAAAACCTTAGCCACGACATATATGACTAGAAATCATTATTTCATATCATTTATTGCCGGATTCCGACGGAACACATTACAACCAAAGGCCGCATGACCGCATATAGAACAGCGTTCTCACGAAGCTTTTATTCGTATTTGATCGTAATTATAACATATTTTCGTTATGACATTGACTATACTTATGCAAGAGGCTTTATTTTTATCGTTGCAATAAATGAAATAATATAGATGAGAAATATATTATAAAGAAAATGCAAATATTGTTTACATTTACCTTGAAAATATTTTTGTCGACCGGTTTTGAAATACAACACCTTACAATCTATTTCTTTCGCGTGTGTCGGTAAGGTAAGCAAAGTTGTTTGTTCTGATGTTATTTGGTCTAGCGACGATTGTCCAGCATGGAACAATGCTTTGTGCGAGTCGCGATTAATAAACTAATGGCTTTAATTATTGTTACTTCGATAAGAACGCAGTTATTTTGACTAACACGATCGAAGTCGTGCCGTCGATAAGGCAGCTTTCTTTTGTTATAACATCAATCTTATACGTACCAATTTATTTTCGTATTAATGATTTTTATGATATTATATAAATCCTCTATGAAGCGATGAATTTATATTGAATACTTAATATCCTTTAATGCATAAAATTTAAATTATTAAGTATTAATTAAGAATATTTAGAGGTCATACAAAAAGAAAATAAAATATATTTTTACCGAAGATACAATACGATTACACTGGTCGCAATCCATTAAACTACTTTTTTTCTGTGCCGCTTACGATCATATTTACAGATAAATACAAACTTATAGCGGGAACCATCCGTGTTTTCTTTTGCTGCAATGAGACATAAATACAAAATTATTGGTCATTGTTTTAATACAACGGCCGACATACCGCTCATAACTATTAAAATACGCGACGGTTTGGCCTCAATGCTCTCGAATATCTGCAAGTGTCGTCTCAGTTGCATTGTCCAACTTTAACTTAAGCATAGAATACTGCATCATTGTTTCGACATTACTGCACATTGCTTACACACTACAAAAACTGCGCTCGAAGTTCATACTGCCGTTTATAATGAATATGAATTTGTCAAATAATATTTATTTTAAAACTAGTTTTTTATTAAACAACATTATTTAGATATAGGTATCATTATTTTAAAATATTTTGTGTAATATATAAATGAAATATAATTGTATTATTAACACTTCTATAAACTTAGACGGATAATAAATAAATGTTTAAAGTACTTGACATTTCGCACTTGTTACATACATAATTGTCATGTTGCATAATTTCTTGTTGTATGTACTTAAGATATATATTGCCTGGCATGCGTTTGCTTAACAGTAATTCTTATGAAAATAAAAATAATATTTCTTTTCTCAGAATGATTTTAAACGGAAAATATGATTTAGTAAAAATACATACTTTACATTAGTATCTCTGACTGTTATATATTGTAAGTAAATCATTAAAAAAATGTGATAGGGCTTGTAGGGCGTGACTTCTTTAAATATATTTTAAATCGCAGAGTTATATCATTCTTGTAAGCGCAGTGTTCGGTGGCAATAAATAATCGTGTCGGAACACAAAAGATGGCATTGTGAAGTCGACACGGCGACGTCCGATAAAGATCACTCCGCAAGTCCGGGCACAGTAGACTCCAAGTTAATCCTAAAAATGTTCTACTGGAAACTAAGAATATATCTTTTATAAATCACAACATTTTAACGATAAATCGATATTTAAACTTATAAGGATAAAAATCAATGAAATTAAAATAGACACAATAGATTTGTATTGTGAGCATTTAGCGACACCGCACACCAAGCAACATGATATTGTTTTGGTTCACAGTTGTTTTACGTCCAATTTATTTAAATAATAGCTCATTCTGAACCTATCTTCGAATCAGCGCTGGCTTTTATTTTACTATTTTAGATATACATATATACATTTTATAACATAGTTCTTTTTAAACATAGATTCTCTATTTATCAAAGTGATGAAGGTTAGGAGATACATGACTGACTTTTTGATCTTATGCGAGTTAGCGGGTTTTAGTTTAAAAATAAGTTAAATAATTATATTAGGTATTGCCACTTATATAATTTTCGAATATGGTATTTTATATAAAGCTGATGGATAAGGATTTAAATAATGGTGATTAGTGCATAGAGATTGTTGAATATTTTTGCTGATTGGGGATACCTATCGCTGCTTGACAGTTTAATTATTTTACGGTAGTTGCATTTTTTGCAATGTACATTTTTAATGTCATGAATTAATCCTTATAGATAATAAGTTTTAGTATTTTCACCTACTTAGCCTTTTATATATATTATGTGTTTAGTTTTTAAATATATTCATGTATTCACTTTAATATGACCCTAAAAGAAATAAAGCGCTCTAGACTTTCAAATTAGCATGTCTTAAAAGTAAATTGATCGCTTGGAGGTCGCTCATTGTGTCCGCTAAGGGGGACATTTGTCTACTATTATTATTTTGGGCCGGTTTTTTATGTACCTGCCTACATGGCGCCTGCCTATTCATATTCAAATTGGGATTTCGTGTTGAGTAATTTTTTAAACATTTATATACAATGATTATTGTGTAATCGAACTTCGAGAATAACTCAATGACCTGTTTTGAATGACATGTTATGAAAATTTCCATCGTATTCACGAGCATTAAAATTAATATTTTCTATTGGAAATAACGTTATCTCATACTTATTAATATAATTATCATATTTCTATTCAAGCTAAATCTAGTTTTGTTGAGGTAGGCTGGGCTTTTTCAATAGGTGTTGCGGTATTTTATAATTAGTTAAATATATGTATAATATTTCTGGTTTTCCATTTTTTTTCTTATATATATTATATCAAGATAAAAATATGAAGGTAAACACTTTATAGTTTGGCCAATAGAAATTATGCAGAGGCTAGAGGTTTGAGACGGCGATGGTTAAGAACCCTGCTGAGCAGAGCTTGGTGATCCAGCTTATTCATTAGTGTTATGTTCCTCCCACCGCCGTCGCTCATTTTATTTTATTTACGGCCGACGAGTCGAGGTGAGACCCCAATTTCGCATACGCCTTTTGCTTGATAATAATTATACCCTAGCCATGCAGCCGCTAAAAAAAGGCCGCCATTTTAAAACGCAATCTCTTGATATTATACTTTTCTGTACGCAAGTTATCCTCTCATACTTATCCCTTTTTTAAATATAAGATATAAAAAGGCGAAAAAATGATTAAACATTTCGATCTTGTGCTGTGGTAAAAATGAACTTCTTAGATTACTAATAATGTATGTGTAAATCTTCCTTTTTGACTGACATACAAAAAAATACAGTCAATTTGACTTATTTTTTTAAGTAAGAATTTTGTTCTTTATAATTAGATATGCTAAATTATGTAATTTATCTTATCGTCTTAGCGTCTTATATATTACATGATGTCATGCAAAAGTATAACAATAATTTTAAAGCAATTGTAAAATAAAATATTTAAGAGATAATAAATTAATTTACATCGAAGATAAATGGCTCCGTTAAGAATTTTATAAAGCGACACGAGAAGGTCAAGTCGAGGGACTCAGTGGCAAAAAGCTCTCTCATGTCCGCGATGTTCAGATAACCTTAAACTGAGCATTTGTTATCCTTATCTCGTGTTCGAGCGTGGCTAATGTGGCTGCAGGCAGATACACCCGATCGATTTATGTCGCCTGGCACCCACGACAAATTGATAATTAATTTTCGACCGTTGCTTTTGATCACACCGAAGTATTTGCAAGTATAGCCCGGACTAAATGCCGAAAGCCGTTATTAATTTATCGAAAAATATTTTGATATTTATTTAATTATGTACTTCTGTGAGAAAATAAATATGTGAGACGGCATCGTGTATCATATTTCGAAGTCTGTATTGAGACTGAGGTCCGCCTCGTCGTTGCTTTATTTTTGGGGCCAAAGTAAACAATTTCAGCAAGAATTATTTTATAAATATATTTATATAAAACGTAAGATTTTTTTATATTTCAATTTATTTTGTCAACATCGCCAAATTCCATATAAGTATTGAAGTGGAAATAACCGCAAGATGGGGCATATGTCAGTTTGTCTCTTTGATGAAATATTAATCGATTGGAAGCACGTTGCTACGTGTAAAACAATATTCTATGCGTTCCTGCCAACTTATATTTGCAGTTCTAAAAACCACCTCAACTTTAATACCATCGTGCATATGGGTTAGATTTTCTTTTTTTACATTGCAAAGGATATTTAACAAAAACGATACCCCTCTCAACGGGTAATTTTGTCAAATTACTGGAGATATCACTTTTGATTTGGGTACCGAAAACAATACAAAACCTTTTGTGTAATTTGATACCGACCGCTGACGCAACATATAAAATTTAGCGGTTAGAGAAAATCAATCACACGAAAAATTTATCGGATTCAAAATTTAAAAGTTTTTGCGAAGAAGTTACCAGTATGTAAGCGTAGTCCTCCGAGTGTTTGTTGTATTTGAAGGGTAAGCATTTATTTATAACGTAGGTATAGAGATAAAATCCATTAGGTTTTGTAAACAAAACAAGTTATGCTTATCAAACACTTACGACCTGGTAGCCATTTCACACTGATTAAACTAAAAAAATAAATGGTATGTGTCATAAAAATATGCGTGTCGGACGACACGTCGCCTCACAATGCGTCTCCTAAACGCCGCTTAATCCTTTAAAACAATGCTAATGGATCTACGTTAAAGTCCGCCGCTCGAAGTCCTGTCAGCATATAATACATTCGACTGATCGCCTTAACGCTTCGCTCACCACCAATAAAGTTGACACTAAATTACAAACTGTTTTATTTTGTTTATATCCAAAATCACGAAATTGTAAATAAATATTTTATTATACGCGTTCACTGAACGCATTTTAGTGTGAGCGATGAACACGGGTTCACGTCAAAACATCTTTATCGGGTTATTTGTCTTATAAAATATTATCGAGAGGCACTTCGGGACCGTCAGCAAAAGAGGACGTATAGTGTGATATGTGTGCGATTGTTGACTTTACGCCCACGATAATGTGATCACTTCTCTTTGGGGCGAGACAAACAATAAAAGCGGCGATTACGAGCCTGAGTTGTATCAAATATAGTTTATTATTCTAAGAACATGAGCTTCAAAAGGAATGACTCTTTAGGTGTGAATAGTATCGTCGCCGACCGTACTGACATAGGAGATTAGTGCGCGAGCAATGCAGCCGCCCGTACCAAATGCGACGCGACGGCTCGAGTTATGAAGTTTTGATATACTGATAAATCAATAAATTTTATTACGATAGTTCCGACGCGTCATGATTTTGCTCTTTGATCCATTTAATGTAGCCGTCAATGGATCGTTTAATGTTTACTATTACCGACAAGGAATAAATCAGGAATTAATTATTTCGTTTTGCATAAGACTACATCAATTTGAAGGTGAAGCAAGATGGATAAAGTAAAAGCTTATAACCGGTCGAGATGGAAAAGGCGTGCATTTCGCATCCTGCAATCACGTACTTGTCGCGTTTTCATCACCTCCTGCGCTAAAAGTGACGTAATTACGGATGCAAATCGATCTGCGGTAGTTATCAGCACGATGAGGGTTGACGCAGAAAATTAGCGCGATACGCAAATTAATGTTTATAGCCTTCCGTATGTGATTTAGCCAGAAGCATAATTGCAGGGGAAGTAAATAGCCATAGTTATACAAAATTATAACATGATGCCTTTCTTCATCAAGCTTGTCGAAAAGAATTGAAATTGTTTAAAGAAAAAAAATTAGAGAACTCTAAAAACTAATCGACGTCGGAAGCGTGGATTCCATTGCTCATTCGGATGACTTGCAGGTTGCAACTAGTGGGCATATTCTCATTGACTCCACAATTGACCTCCGCTACAAGCAGTAATCATGATATTATAAATAATACATAAATCCCTCGACACTTAAATGTTTAGTAAGAAATAAATACCGAAATCGATCGGTCCCCGAGGAATCTAACAATTGAAACTCGATGAATAAAATCAAAGTTTTGCACCTGGATGGACAAAGTACGAACGAAAAAGCACTTGTAATATATTTGTTACAATATTTCATTCATCTAATTTAGGCCTTATTTAATTAGGTTTTAAGCTTGTAATCGAAAGTATCTTTGTTTATCTGATTTTTGAAGTTAGCCGTATTGTTTTTAATATTGTGATAAATTGTAATCTATGCAAATTAAACAGGCGCTAACGGAACAATCTTACAGTAACGTAAAATAAGTATAATATATAAAATAAGTATAAGTTTATTATCTTTTTACAGTAGACAATTCTTTTTGTTTTATTACATTCTTGTGATACATTATTGATGATTGTGATTTTAACATATGTATACCTGAACAGAATCCATTATAGAAACACAATCCGAGTGAATGAAGTGTAACGTTTCATTAACAGTGTTCTGTAACTCAAGCAAACACTGCATATCGGTGTCTTGTTTCAAAAGCTTTTTTAACAAAGTGAAAGGCGCCCAAGTCTCCTTAAAACCTTGTGGACTGTTTTCGTTAGCATACCTCTATGAGAAAAAAAAAGGATTTTTTGTTGACGAAAATACTATTACTATTACTTAAGTTTTATTGCAAGTAAAATGATTAATATGTTATATTATTCGGAAAGTGTAACATAATTTCGCATACATATAGCACAATGAATATGAATAGTTCAGTTTCATAGTCAGCTTCATGTAAAGCATAGAAAGAGGTTTTAATTATACACGGTTACTTGTCACCGTCGACAGATGCAATAATACAACAAAGGGTGATATTTTTCGTGAACAAATATTATGGGACTCCGAACATGAACGGTCACAGGTGATCTACCTTCCTTATGCATATTTATGACTTGTTCGACGGCTAGTGCGGCACCAGGGTTTACGTGGTGAACAAATGTTTGTTTTGTACACAGACATGTTAAAATATTAACGCGTATGTAATGAGTAGCTAAAGGTGTTGAGAAATTGTTCATTTTCAACGATAACAAATTATAATTATATTTTTAAATATATAGTTTGTA
>JAOPTZ010000001.1:1485954-1497314 GCA_027564475.1 Doxocopa laurentia | reverse complement strand
CTCTTAGAACTACTTTTATTTTATCACGTTTAATATCGCATTGTTTTACTTCACAAAAAAGCATAGATAACTAACTAGCCATCCCTCGTCCGCTTCGCGTCGCATATATCTAAAAATATTTCTTGACTAACTCCTAAGTTGGTAAAAAAAAAAGTAGGTGGCCTATAACCATCTTCTAATCATTCCGCGTCGAATGGTCACAGTCCCATATCGATACGTTCAATAGTTTTCGCGTGATTGGCGAACATAAAAACCCATTTTCATTATATATCTATAGATTAGTCGATAAATGATTGAGTCCTTATAAAAAACAATTGAATTATGTTACTTCATCATTGCTTTTCTCATGTTAATATTATGATTATTTGATTTACATTGTGAAATATACAATTTGATTAAGCACTGAATATTCATATATGAGTGTTATTTTCTTTTGTAAATACACCTCTTTTAAGTAACAGAAACTATGAGTAATTTAATAAAATTAGCATTATTCATGTTGTGTATTATTTAGTTTGATTCCAGCTTTTTGTATTAATCATACATTATGTTAGTATGTTTCGAAATCTATTGGGGTTTGTTGTGTTGTCTCTTTATATATATTTTGTCTTGAAATTTGGTAGGAATATTTCTCTCGGCGAGTAGACGTCTGCTAAGAACGGATTTTCGAAATTCTACCCTCAAGGTGGATTTCGGGGGCGTTCATTAAAATAAATATCATACATTCATACTATAGCTTTTAATGGTATATAAAACTCGGCCAGACGGTTTTGCGTACGTTGCAATTAGCCAAAAATGTATTTTTTGAAATTCTACACTCAGAGGATTGTGCGGGGGACTTTAAAAAATATAAAATAACACCCGAAGCGAAGCGAGGGCGGGTCGCTAGTGTAAAATATACTATCACATTTAAATGCAGTATTATCTGGTGTTATTATATTAAATGATTGCTAAGTAAATATATAGTAAATTTACAATACATTGTATTCAATAGATAAATTATAATAATAATTTTAATATATAATTTATACAATGTTTGTGGCTTTTTTATCGTGGCTAAGCTAATATTAGTTTCATACATGTGATATTTTGAAACTATTGCATTGAAATAAACACGAATTTTCTATTTATATATTTTGTTACTGAGGCGTTTTTTATGATTTTTTATAGCCTTGATAGCTACTGTATGGTACTGAGTGGAAATGTAGGTATCTATGTCGAACAAATGATTAGTATTAGTTAAAAATATACGGTAAAATGCAATATAGTTTGCTTCCGGCTGTAAAATTTCTTTGTTGAATTATAATTGTTTTGTTTAAGTAATATTTCGAGACATGTTAGGAAAATTACGAAGTTTTTGTAATTGTACAATTTTTTATATATTTTTACTACGTTCTATTTGAAATTCGACAAAACCAATTTCCAATTAATCCATTGTTTGGATAATTTCCATATAAATTTTTATCAGTAGGGAAGTACCGACACACATTAAGTGCAGTTCTTAGTGTTTTATTTAGCAGTATCATCTTGCATTTCACTTGATAAGGTTTTTGTGATGTAAATACCATTTCATCATCTTAGATAAACGTAAATAAATAGGCAATAAACAGTACTATCACTGGTTTAACTAAGCTTTGATAAATGCTGTCTATCAAGAGATGCCTGTGTAATATGTATTAACACACACATACAAATATGACGATCAAGAAAGTATTACGTCTAATGTTAATAATAACTTAATTTTATTGTAAAAGCCTATTAATATCCCACTGCTGGGCAAACACATCTTTTAAGGAGATGAATATCCTATTAATATTATAAATGCGAAAGTCTGTGAGGATGGATGGATGGTTGTTATCCATTCACGAAAAAACTACTGGAATGATTTGGTGATAATGTTATAGCTTATGTACCAGAATAACACATAACCTATATTAATACTATATTTTCCACGTGGTTTTGTCTGTGACATAGCATAGATTGTAGCGCGATAACGTAATTGCTACGGGAGGTATTCCTAATAGTTTGGTTTACTGAAGTTTATATAATTGAAAATGCTTATTAATACCTCTGTATCTCTTCATTTGGTTAAAAGAGAAGGTTAGGGTTTTTAATATAAGCTATATTAGCTATATAAATATACTAGCAAACGCGGACGGAGTCGCGGGCAACAGCTAGGACCTAATTGTATATTAAATTTGAACAATGCTTGGTCACCATTCAAACACATGTAAATTCGTTATCCAGGTCACGATTATCCTTCAAGCCCTCTGCCTTCGAGCACACACTCCAGATTTAACCTTTCAATATGATCCCAAGATAAACTATTGACTTTCACCAGTAATATATTTCAAGTTATGAATAATTATATTTATAAATTAATCTATAAAGTCCGTATAGTTTACATTTGCAGAATTAAAAAATATATTTAGTATAGACAAGTCACTGTAAGAGTAATAAAACAAATATATTGTTAAATGACTGCTACACACTTAAAATGCGTGTATCATGTGCCTCTGAACATGGCTGGGGAACACACAACCAAGACCGATTTATGAAATTTAGGGCCAATACTAACCTATAGATAAAATCAAACCTAAACAACAATAAACGGCCTATAGGCAGTAGCCAGCGCTTCAGGATGATGATTTATTACAATAGATACACCATCATCGTATGAACCACAGCATTAAGCTTAAATCATATAATTAACATAATAATTAACTCTGGGTTAGTTATTTTTTTTGGTGAGCTATTCGTACGCTCTTTATCATTTAATGAGTTGTGACCGCATTTAGGTGTTAACTGTAATGTAAATATTGCAGAGGTCAGATTGTAATGTAAAGGTCACATTTAACGCTGTTAAATTTATTTACGCACATCACTATTAGACAGACAGGGACGTATCAGGATCGCTTGCACAATTACTGTGGCTCTCCGTCCCAACTAATATTTTAATGAAGTAGATTTTTATGACCTGACGACGTTTAAAAGTGTAAAATTAAGTTTAAAATAGCTAGGAAGTTTGTACAATGACTCTCTTATTATATAAATATGTAATTATTATCTGCTGCTCTTACTAATAATAACTCATTAGTCTAATTGTGTCATCTTATTCAACATATCATATAGGTCATTTCGATCGCTATTCTTATTTATTTATTGACAATATGAAATTTAACAGTATAATGTCGAGTTTTCGATATGAAATTCTTAAACACTATGTATTGCTATAAAGGAATATTTTTTAAGATGTTCCAATTTACCATTTAAATATAAGATTATTTAAAAACGTGCTTCGTTTACTGGGAAAATATTTAATTAATATTATGCGACACCCTGTTACGATAATTGGACTTAAAAAAATTAATAAAAATTTCCTTTGCCAGTGGTTTAGTGGTATAAAAACAATTTCGATGCATTGATCGCGATCAAATTAGTTCTGTATGAGATCATTTTATAGCATAAATTTTTATTAAACCTTATCTTACTCAATAATAAACTGCTTTCGGCGGGTAAAATTTCTCACGTAATGTGTTGTATAAACAGAGTCGAACAAATCGAAAAACGATTCAATTTTAAAGTCTGATTGAAATGATTACACTTTATTACTTAAAAAATTATATTTTTATCGATATATGCAAAATATGTTTTGTCAAAGTCAAAGGTGTGATGTATATATAAAAGTTAAAAGAAATGAGAGCTATATAAGATTATAGATTAGCTGATTATGTACTATTGTTTTTCACTACATTTTTTGTTCCATCATATAAAAATATAGCTTATTTTCCTTTCTGTTAGTGAAAGAATTTCAATGATCGGATCAGTATTAAAGTTAGAAACTTACCTCTTTATCTTTTATTGGTATAGATATAAATTAAAAATAAAAACAAATCGACTTCATTATCCTAAGTTCTAAAACGTAACGCGAAAAATAATAATATGAATGAAAATATATGTAAACTATTTGCTCTTATATTTTGACGTATACCATATTTATCCAAAAACCTTCATCAGATAATTACAATATCCCTTAACAAACCCAGTAGATATTTAAAAGACAGTTCCTTGGTAACATAATTTAAAAAAAAATTACGTATATAAAACCTCCATTATGAAGTAAAGATAAATTACAAGAATAATAAATCTAAAAACATTACTGTTATAAAAGTTTATAAATATTACGTAGAGTGCGAAGTCGTATCGGATTGTTTGAAGTTTTATAAGCATAGTGTAAGTACTTTAGCAAACCAACAACAATTTAAACCATTCATGTTGAATATTTACTCATTGAGCAACACAAGCAACGACCAACGAGCGCGTGCCAGAGCTTATTACGAGAATAGAGAAATAAACGACAGTTTAATCATTTTACTTATTGTATATGCGTCATTAAAATTTTTTCTTACGTTCATGTGATGTCATTACGTTCATTCGTAGGGCTTTCAACTGCATATTTCTAAGGAGAAACAAAATATATTGTACTTAATAATAGAAAATTGATATTAGAACTTATTTGCTTGCAATAGTTATCCCAAAAGATTGATGATATTTTTAATTTAGCTTAAAAGATTAACAGAACGATATAATATAATAAGAAACAAACGATAAACAGCGTTTGTTTCGCTGTTCCTTCTTAATGTTCTCATAGTACATAAATTGATGGATTGATGAAAACTTCACTATTTGACCGACTTCAAAAAAGAAGGAGGTACTCAATTCGACTGTATATTTCTTTTTAGGTTAAAAAACGTAAGTATAAACATATGCAAAAAAAGCCGTGAACAAAAATCTTTTTCTCGAGTCAATGGTTCAATTTGCTTTGGACATAAAAGTGCCAATGCTATGGCGTTTTTAATGATTAATGTAGTATTTTCCACATATAGGACAAACCGTCCGGCTCCGGACATTGAAGTCCAAATAAAGATTGAAGCATTATTATGAATTATGACTAATAGTTAATTGAATTGATTTTATTTTGTATAACTTGAATTAGTATAACAATTATAACACATTCACATATTTAAAGTAATAGAAGAAATTTATAATGGTTTGTAATATACGACTAAGAGATTGTTTTTTATAATTTTTTTTATCATGTTAAGCTTAACAATTTACGGTGAGTTTTTTTTATGGTGATTCCGTTTAATATTACCGAATCAACTTTCCAATCGCTTTTTATGGAAAGTATTATATACGAATTATACTTCATTCCAGCTATATTATAATTAAAACACGTGTCTTATACACGTTAGGGAAACATTGCATAGAAATAAGTAAAATAAAAATAAAATATTTTGAAATAAAAAAAGGTAAATGATAACTATATCATAAGCGTCATTAAACATTCCAGCGGGCGAGAGCAGTAAGTCCTACATATGCCTGGACTCACCACCGCCGAGCGGCTTCGAGTCGTCCTCGCAGCAAGCCGGAGGGAACTCGGTCTCCGAACGCCGAGTGTCCTCCCTCAACTTGTATATGGAGGAGAGTCTTCCCCCTTCCCCTCCACCGCCACAGAGCAATATGGTTCTAAGGAAACGGATACACCGTATTAAACAAGGCATGAAGAAGTAAGTTTTTGTATTATGTCAATTACATAATTATAGATAAATTGGTTTTCGATTTCAATCTGAACATATATTTATATTTTATATACACATACAGTACGTTAAAAATTTTAACGCCGGAGGATTTTTTGAATATTTATTACGATGAATTTTATGTTTAGTATTTTTTATACACTAACGAATAAAAACTCGCATACGCTTTACCACTGTCTATATTTCACTATTCATCTACAACTGTTTGACCTGGGTTTTAGATTGTGGCTATTTTCATTTCCTGAACTCTATTTTTAATGCTGTATTTTTGATTATGGCTCTAAGCGTCATTTCTAGGTTATGTTCGAAAACCTGAACAAATCGATATTACATCGATATACATAATCGGTATTTCGAACTACCAACAGTCTCCATAGGTTCGGAGTTTTAACATAAAATTAAATCAACTTAAAAAAACATTCTAAATTTATAGCATCATGATCTATATAATCTTTATTACATAACGATTACTTTTATTAATATCTTAGTTTGCAATAAGAATATAAGTCTATACTACAGGAAAGACCGCTTGTGGTTCTATACTTAGCAAATCAACATTTATTTTGTCTTTGTATTTTTCCTGTATAATATTCTTACATGATCAATATACTAATGTATAAATTATAGAATAGTAAACAGCTATAAAAAAACTTAAGTTGATATGTTGATTTGAAAACAAATTGATGCATGCTGTGTTCTTAAAGTAATTGTGTGACACATTTAGTATTACTTTATATTGTGTACACACATTGATAAGGAATAAATTAAAAAGATGACACATAAATTGGTCCCAAAAATATTAAGTTCAAGTTTATTAAAATTGTTTTTTAAATAAATTAAATAAATAAACACTACATACTAAACAGCCTCGATTATAATATACTGTGTCATAGGTCCGGAAACAAGCAACGAAATTAAACTAAATACATGCCTGTATGATTAATTTATTACTAACAGATATCCCACGCCAGAAAAGAAAGAATTTTGCTTTAACTTTATTAACTATAACAATTGTGTAAATAATTTTTCAGGTACAATGATCAATTATCAGCGTTAAGGAGCGATCTTCGGAGTTGTAAACGTAAGACAGCCTTGCAACAAAAGCAAATCGCGGAACAGCAAAAGCAGATTGCCGAACAACAGAAACAAACATTAGAATATGCAAATCGGTTAGATGACTATGATAAGAAGAATGAAGAGACGAGCCGCAAGTTCCAAACTCTTCTACAGGTAAATCAACTATCAGAATATTCTAGAACATTCTATCAGTATACTATAGACACAGCTAAGCAGTCCAACGGGAATAATTGTGCAGAATTCATTGTACGGGGTCATACAATTGCTATACGAGAATACTCCTATAACGCGAAACCAATCTATCGTGTTATAGGGGGCATTACTGTACATGTAGCCATGCTTTGTATATTCATTGTATATTATAAATTAAATAAAGAAGTCCTGTCATTATAAACATTTGGTTACTTCATTATGTTTCAAAAATCTAATCCTATGTAAATATCTATAACATTTTGATGTAAACAAATTATTTATCGGAGAAGCTTCAATGTTTCAATATCTTAAGAAGAATATTTTTCACTGCATAATGCAGTGTAATCGATATAAAAGTATGGTACTATATGCGGCTTATGTTTGGTTACAGGAATTGAATAAATGCAAGACGGAGCTTCAATATTGGCGGTCTCGTTCGCCCGCAGTGCCACCATTGTGCGCAGAGTGCGGCGCATCGCTGAGACTCTCACCGGCTTTCGCGCAGGTCAGACAAGTGCATTATCAGAGTTATTATACTAGAGTAGGTGAGCCATAGGCTGGTCTTTGAATTCAAGTGTCGTACATAATAAAAGAAGGAAGTTATCTAGACCTATATATCTATATCCTTGTCTAATTAAGAGAAACAAAACGAGACAGGACACCATATTTGCTTTCTCTTTTTTTTTTATGGACATATTTTGGCTGGCTTCCCTACTCTTGTATTATAACTCTGTGATTATGAACTGTTGGATGTTGGTAACATTGAATGAATATTTATTTTTATTTACTAACACACTTTTATTATCTTGGATATCTATCTATGTTTGTTACGGCAACTTTAATTATGATTTTGATCTATTCTAAAATATAGTATTCATTCGAAACTTTTATGAAGAACTGATGACAATGCAATCATTTGAATAGTCAGTCCCAGTATCATTATCGGGGCTTACAGAATTATTGAGTTATTGAAACTTATGGACCCTGTGATAAATTTAATAGCAGTAGTATATCTAATGTGCACATGCCCGCCTAATTTCCAAAAGAGCTATTATAATATCCTTGTAAAAGTTTACCTTCGTATTTAATAGTAGTTTTTCATTGTATAAAATTATATTTTCTAAAAATTAAACTTAACTAAATTGATTTATCGCCTCTGAAACTCCTTGCATACTCAATTTCATGAAAATCATAATCGTTTCCGAGAATCTCATTATATATATACTAAGAAATGGAAGGAAAAGAATTTTAAATACAAGATATAAAACGTTTCGTTCCAGTGGGCGGCGGGTAGCAGTGCGGAGGCCAGCGTGGAAACTGCGGGTGGAAGTGCGGACGCGGTCGTGAACACTCCGACCGAACCCCGCGAGCGCGACGCGCAAACTCCGCCCGCGCGCCGCCGCGCGTCCGCTGATGCTCCCGCCACGAGCGGTGCCGCGGCCGCCGTCACCACGGCCACGCCCGACCGCAAGAAGCGCCGCCTCACGCGCCCGCGCAAGCTCTGAGCCGCCCCGCGTGTTTGGACGTTGCTTTATGTGTAGTGTCTAACCAGTTCGAGTACAGATCACACCTCGTGTTCCGATTGTTGCTTGTTTGTTTATAGTATATGGTTTGATTGCTTCTTCGGTTCATCTATCCTACAATATTTATTTTATTTAGGTTTGCAATAAAACTTGCTAGATTTCTTCACAGAATAATGGTTTTCAACAAATTAATATCTAAGATGTGACAATATTTTGCTAAAAGTGCAGAACATATATTTTAATACATTACAAGTAGATTTGTAAATGCAAGAATCATAATAATATATTTCTGAAATATTTAAAGTATGCGCTGGACACTGTTGTACACTAAGGATATCAGTAGTCTTAAATAGTAAATACACTTATTCAACATAGAGTTCACACTCGGACATATAATAATTTCAACATACAAATGTAGGGGTTATGTTAAGTTTTCGGCAAAAGAAAAAAATGGAAATATACAATATATATTTCTTTATGTATTAGTTAAAAATGCAAGTTGAGATAGCTATGCTTTAACTAAGATATCAGTAGCACCGTAAATCATTTCAAACTCATATTTAAATTTACCAAAAAAGTCGGGTTTTATATGGATATATTTTTTTATTTTTATGACAAATCTTGATACTTAATCATTTGATTGATAGTAACATTAAATATATTTATATCAAAACAGTAATTTATGTAACCCTCTGGTGTCCTCCTAAAGGAGTTTGAATAAATAAACAAAAGAGAAATATTTAAATTAAATAAAGGTCATGGCGAAACTTCGCCATGTTGTAATTAAGGGTCATGAGAAAATCGTGTTGTGCAATTTCCATAATTTTATTACACAAAAGTGACAAAAAATATTTGTTTTATAGTTTCACTAGCCTCTTAAGAAATCGTGTTGCGGATAAACCTTGTCATAAAAATACATTAGAACCGCACAGAAGGATTTTAAACCAGCATTGACAATACATATTGATAATTTCATTGAATTTAAATAGAAAACCCAATGATTGTTATAAAAACTTAAATTTTATCTCCTTAAAATATTTATATAAATTAGTTTTACCATTTATTTTCTCCGATATTATATGTGTGGCACATTTAAAAGTATCTTGCGTCCTTAACAATCCTTGTTAAATTTGAGTGATTGACATATAAATTATTTATAGTTTCAATGTTAAAACTTCTAAATTATTAATTTTTAAACCACAGAGATATTTTAACCGTGGTATAAAACCAGCAATATTCAATTTAATCTATGTAATTTATTCTAACAAAATATTTATATTACACTATTTATGTAAGAAATGTATAGTTTCATATATTACAAAGCTTACTTCATTAGTAGTATAAAGTATAACAAATTCATAATTTAAAAAACCCTAAAGTTTATTTCGACAATGTCCATAACATTTTAACGTAACTATTAAAAATTCTTAAATTCCAATGAATATAATTCTATACATCTATAGCTATGCTATATGTTCTTGGTTAAATCATAGTTTGAAAGCTTGAATAAAAGTAATTAGGTTTCCTTTAACATATTCGTTGCGGTTCGAAAATTCAAACAAAATTTAGTTCTTGTTTTAATTTTTGAAATTTATTATAAGTTTAGCTAAGCTTTTGTTTTACAGCCCTAGTTATTGACTGTGAATAGAGGTGGAATTTTGTGTTTTTTATGTTGTAAATATAAAAAAAATAACTCTTGTGTAATGTACAAAAAATATATATATATTTATGAGTATAACGATATACAAGAAAATTAATATTTTGTGACATGATGTATATTTGAAAAGTACAGTACAGTAAGTAATAATATACTAACGAATATGCGTTTTAAATTAGTAAAACTATTTCAGGCTTGATACAAAATTTTCCATCATGTCACTTCTAAAAACATATCAAACAAAATTCAAATACCTTGAACAATTCAAATGTTATATCACGCTGGTAACAATCACGCACAATTTATATCACATTTTTCCCATCAAGTAATTGTTTACTTTATTTTAAAATTTCATTTTATAATTATAGAGAATATTTTTATATTTATTAATATAGTATAATTTATAACAGTTTATTAATACATACAAAATTGTAATATTGCATGTAAATTTAACGTTTTTTTTTTTGTTATATATAATTTGTGTAAATTATATATTTAGTATAATTTCTAATTTAAAAATCATAGAGACATTATACATAAAGTAGGTGATCCACAAACAGGCCTGTGAGTGCAAGTGTCCAACAAATAATAAAAGAAGAAAGATACGAGACCCATACTTATCCTTGTCTTATCAAATGAAACAAAACCTCATTTGCTATCTTTTTTTTTTGTAAAACACATTTTAGGCTGGCTCACCTACTCTAATATAATAACTCTATAGTAAAAATTCTTCTTGACAATAAGAATGTTCAGTTACCAGCTTTTTGACACAGTAGTGAACATGCCTTAACAAATACTTACATTTTATTTTAACAAAGTAAAAGTTAATTTTCTTTATGTTGTCTAAAATCACATTGAATTAAATTGCTTAAATATGTTCAAAGTATCGCTGGTATATGAGTGCTACTTTCACTGAATGTTGAAATATTTTTGTATATAGTTACTAATTGTACATACTGTGTATGCTGTGTAGAACTGTAGATTGTTTCATGTTAGAATGATAAGTCGAATTTATGAAATGATAAAAAAAAAATAGATTTATTAGTAATATATACATAGTTTGTGAATTCAATATAATCTTATTTCTGTTACGATAATGAGAAACACTTATGATTCTGTTCTTTTCTTTATAATCGAACTAGCCAGTAATATTACAGTTTTTGGTTCAATCATATTATCTACAAGAAGTTAGTGCACCCGGATGTGTTTGTTGTCAAACTTAAAAAATTTAAGCTTAACCCTTAAATGCACGATTTTTGTTTCACGTTTGAAAAAAATATATTTGTACAGACATGTATTACTGCCTAGGAA
>JAOPTZ010000001.1:1369936-1381743 GCA_027564475.1 Doxocopa laurentia | reverse complement strand
TCCGATGTTTTTTCGACTGACCGGCACACTCGCACGCTCGGAATTCTCATATTTATTTTATTATGAATTAATTAACTATACTCTTTTACAGCATCAAAAAATAAAAAAGTTTCTTAATAAAAGAAGCTTAAAAAATAAAATTTTATCGGAAATTATTAAGAGACAAGAACACAATAATAATTTTGATGTTTTGACCGGATTTGAAGAAATATATGTCAATTCACCTTGATGCAATGTTGATTTAAAAATTAAATAAATGTAAGCAAAATTGTATTAATCAGCTAGTATAAATAAGGCGACATAGGGATCTACCGTAAGCCTATTATGTACTCGTATGTTACTTACATTATAGTCGTGTAAATCTGATATCGAATCCAGCTATTAATAATTTTGAAAATACAAAAAATTCGTTTCACATTGTATTGTACGTAACCAATCGATTAGACGTTGAGATCAATATCTTCAGATGACCGATAACGTACATCGGAAGACACCTCGAAAGTAGGATAAATCGTGAGTTTACTAATTATAGTTATTACGTTAACTATTGCGAAAAACTTTTGTCTCCTTATTGCGAATCTAACAAGATTTATGTTTATTAATCAGGCTACGGTGGCGACCGTTATTTGTTATGTTACATCACCTTGCTAATAATATGTTTATCTTGAGAAATGGTTGTGTAATTCCCTCTTAAGTGTTTTAAATTAGCTAACATTAATGTTAGCGGACTCGGACCATTATCCCCTACCTACGTGAAAATCAATATGTTTTCGAGATGTTATGTCTTCGCCTACGGGCAACTCGTGAAACATACATCACTATATTTTACGGGTCGACGCCAAAAACCGTAAATCTCGTTATAAAAGGCTTCATTTTACTGCTGTACCGGGAAAATGGGGCTAAGATAAAAACCCATTACAGTAGAATGAGAAAAATATGTCCAAGTGTATATCATGGTAGATCATTTGAGAAATTATTGAATTCATCATACAGATATTTAGTTAGTAATAATAATTTTTGGTGGTATCATTCATTAGCATATTAACGTGTATGTAAAAGACGAAGACGTTATTAACTTTAAGACTTCGTATCGACATTGAAAATTGACAGCGATAGAAACATTACGAATAATGAATGTTTCAAGTATACTGTACTTGACTACAGAATAAGATGTCAAAACAATGAACCCAGATGGACTACACCGTATGCCTTTGCATGTGTGCTATAGGGGAGAAAAAGAATGTAAGGGTAAGTAGTAGTCTGTATTACTCTATTGTATATCCCTGTATCTAGGTTGCAAAAAATGCTAAGGAAACGTATACAAATTAACAAAATTTAACTTTAAAGAAATATACGTAGGAAATAATATAATAAAATTACCTAACTTTTGTTCTTTGTAGTTGTAAAATACGCTTTCTCGAGGTGATTTAACGATGGGTCAAAGAGGCATGGTGAAAAACTTAGTATCGTATGCACCTCTCATTTCCGTGAAGCCAATGAAACGGTGCTTTATAGATAATACCCTGTATTGAATATTATCAATAGTAGACGTCATGGACTTTATAAAACTGGAAAAGTCGAAATAATAAAAAAATAATCATATGTTTTTGTTTGATTACAAACTTCATAGACTACTAATATACCAGCTGGCTAGATATTTTCATAATATTGGATATCCACAACGTGATGAAAAATCAAGCCATTATCATTAGGTTTGACTTATCACTGGGATTTAGACGAGAAGAGTTATACTCACATCTAGAAGTCCAGAAGCTTAGCGTTATATTCACAAGACAGGAATGTCTTTTATTATTTGTATCGTGAAATCATAGCAACATATAAAACTTTCTTTTGTGACCAACAAAGGAGACCGTATTGGTAGTCTACATACGGTGTGAGGATTATTTTTATCAGGAGTATAATGTTCCATATGTTCCGTATGTTTTCCTTTCAAATGATTGTTTTTACGTTAAATTAAAAAAAATGTAATTTACGTCACATTTTGGATAATACTTAGCAATATATGAAAGCAAGTACGTATAAACTTATGTAAGACATTTGTTTACTAATGTTCGAAACTTTTCACCAGCGATTCTTAATTAACTAGTTTCCTGTTACTATCTGTAGGTTGTAGGTCCATCTAGCATCGTATTTACTTTCTTATTCTTCGCTTATATTAAGTTATACGTATCCTTACAGCTTTAATAAAATTGAATATTACAAAATATAAATATAGTATATACCATTAATATGAAGCAAACGCATATCTTAGTATAAGTTTTATCCTCTATTTATATTCAAGGGTAGACTTATATTGCATTTATAAGAAGTGAGACAAAAAGGATCAAGTTTATCTTTTAAGCTATTATGAATCATATAATATCTATATCAGTTCATCTGCTATTATTTAGTAAGCGCTTGATATTATTTATCTGATTTATAATATTTGATGGAACTACTTTTATGGAATATCTAGTAAAATTTTAAGTAATTATCTTTGAACGGGAGTTTGTTTCCTCGAAGAAACTCATGTGCTAGTTCATTACATTTCCTATTCATTCCTTTTGACGTTGACGTATTACCTATTTGAGCATCTTAAGAACACTCATTATATATAATAAAAAATGTATATAATAAAACTTCACTTGTACATTGCAATTTTATAGGTTGGACTATTCTATATGTATTATTTATGTACACTAATTTCTCAGAACAACACATTCTCATTCTACTGTCACTGTCAGGCAAATATCTTTATTGCTGCTATTTATTATTTATTTATATTAATTAAACAATATAAAAATTGACTTTTTTTAAAAGGTTACAATATGTGGTAATAAAAACGAGACCGGATTTAAAGCAATCTCTTAGCTTGAAAAGCAATGTTTTCAACGACAGAACGGCGCCGGCGCCGACTAAACTGACATTTACATGGGACCTTGCGTTTAACAATTTGCGAACAATACATGCGCTTGTCACACGCATTCCCGGAACCCGCCGCTCGAACCCTGAGTGACCTCAGCTTGACGGCCTCCACCGCTCAAACATTCTCCATCAAATAAAGAGTAACAGAAACTCTACACCGACGCCTTTAACCGCATACGTATCGCACGTATTAATCAGTGTCACGCAAAATTACTCCTTTATTTAATAAACACGTCTTAACATACATCATTATAATTTTATATCAAAATATTCAATATATTAAAAGCTCATTGTATCTCTTACTTATGTTTTAATATGTATATCATACAAAAATTCTCTGTTCTGTCAAGGTATGATTGATGAAATACTTCGATAGGAAAGTAAATTTTATCTATGCGGTCGAAACGGTAATTATTAATTCGTATAAATTTCTTAACGTAGAGTTCCCACAAATGCGTTACCATTAGGTAACAATCAGCCGGATCTGCGGGATCATTAAATAAAATAAAAAGATTATATCGTAAACAATAGACCACTCGGCGACCGAAAGTGATAGTCTGAAAGATATCAAACGAAATGATGACGATAGTATGTCTGAAATGCGTCTAGTCATTGCTAAGCTATTCTGCTTTTGAAGGTTAATATCCTCTGTACCAGTCGCTATCATATATATTAATCTTTAGGCAATGCTTTTATAGAAGACTTATAAAAGAAGGTGGTTCTAAATTAGACTAAATTTTTTGTATGAAGGTTCTGCGAAATCCTCGCCCAATGCTAACCGATTTGAATGGTTATTTTTTTTATAACTTATGCTTTAATACTTGTAATGGTATATCGCAATAATATTATGAAGACCTCTTCTCAAACTATAAAATCAAATTTAATATATGTATATCTATGATTCTCGGAAACGGCACCAAGAAGTTTCATGTAACTTAATTTAGTTTCGTGGGCAAAAAATTGATCTAGCTAGGTTTTATTTAAAAAAAATGTTGTTTTATCCCTGTTTTCAGGCAATGAAAGTAGATATTAGAATACGAAGGAAAATTTTGCCATTTTATATTAGCATAGTTGGAAAGGCGGGTAGTATCGAAACCAGAAGACCCGGGTTCAAATCCACAGTATTTTTTACCTAAGTTTTTGTTAAAAAAATTCCAAGTTTAGCTCGGTCGACCAGACATATTATACTCCATCACTCCACACAATCAAAATCTATGTCTTAGTCGGTTATATAAAACAATTTATTTGTGGGGATATACTCGTAAGTTTATATGTTCATTATTTGATTTCAGGTAATTTCAACTGTTATAATAATACATTGAATATTATAATAGATTATTATTATAGTTTGATCGCTTTGAACGCTACGGATACTAATGCGATTCGGTGCCAATGTGTCAAAGTAATTTTATAATCCGTTGAATTACGTTCTAGCTTTATTATTTCGCATAAATTTATTAGAAAGAAGCAAGCTTTAATATATAGCGCATTTGATTTAATATGATATATTAGCAACATATTTCATAATATTTAAAATATTACAAAGTAATTTAAATTGGAATAGTTCGAAATATATTTTGTTACTTAATCGGTATTCTACTCTGACAATTTTGGTTATCGTTTATATATTTATCTGCCAAATTAAATTAATTCTATACATTTATATTTTGCCAGCCGTTTAAATAAATTACTCGTGGTAGATTTACGTCGTGATTGGAATTGCTTAACATTTACAATAAAAATAATCTTTTAAATTTTATTTATTGACACTATTTGCACGATGTTTTGGTTAAGGCAAAATATGAAATATAAATAAATAATAAATAAACATACGTGTGTTCTAGGCATAAACACAATCACAACCTTCCAGACCGGAACACATACTTGTATGGTCAATGCATTTGTTGAGCGGGAATTGAACTCAAGACTTATGAGTACTTAAGGCAGATTCGCTACCGCTACGCCTTAACAGTCAGCAATAAAATATTTATTACTAGCTTACCCGCACTGCTTCGTCCGCAAGAAGTTTGTGCAGAATTTTACATTATAAATATCACCATCTATTTACCTAATATCGACTCATTGATTTTTTTCATGGAGATAAGGTATTATCCCGCTGTAAAAAGTATATTGTAGTTATTTGATATTTTTTTCAATATAAAAACGTTTTTTATATGCTAGCCATTATAGTCGGATGTACGTACCCATTTGCGAACTTATCGGTATATCATTTTTAGTTCTTTATTGTATTAGTACATCATTTCGTCCTTAACCAATTCAGCATAATGATAGCCTACGTTACTTCCTGATAATAAAAAATTATTTTAGTGCAAAATCGTTAATATTAGCAACACTTATAATGATATAATTTTAAGTGTATAATGTATACTGTGTTTATATACAAGCATACGATCGTTGAGTTAAAAGGATTTACTTCTCAAGAGCCAGAGTTAATCTTACATTTATTAAACAAAAACACAGTAGAAACCACAATTCACAAGCCAGCAAATGTATCTAATAATCACAAATGGCTTGAGTTATAACCAGAGGAATGAGATAAAACAACGCAGCATTCATCATTTACCGCAAAATTAAAGAGGGGCAACAGAAGCAGTAGACAGAGACGTAAATGGTGAACGGAACGCGAATGTCAAAATTGCAGCTATTTACAATACATCAAGCTACGCTTGAGGCTGGCTTGCGGTTCTTTGACAAATGAAGCTGTACTCTTCCTGACCGCGTAATGTATGGTGACATGGCTCACTGCTACTGTGTGACCCGGAACATCAGGTGAATGCATCACGCACTTGAACTATTACTTGGAAATTGGAATTTTCAATTTCAAGAAAACGTCGTTAAAATATTTTTTTATTGTAATAAGGTCTACTTCTCCGATCTTCAAACGACCTAATCCTGTTCTAGGAAATTGCAATGTTTCATACATTTGTTGCAAATTCTTATAATGCGCTGAAAATAAATTATCTCTTTAAAATCTTATTAACTTTAATTATAATAAGAAAACAAAAAAGATAAAATGCATTGCACGCTGAAATAGATGGGCGAACAATAAATAAATTACATTAACCTTATTGGCCTGTCTTATGTGAAGATATAAATAACGAGATACATAAATGGAATGTAAAATATTTAAACTCATAAAAAGAGCAATAATGTTTGGCCTTGAACTGTAAAAATAGGACAAAAATATCAGTTGTGGCCAACAAAGACTGATAAGTAATCTTCAATACGGCCAAGTGGGCGCATTAATACAGAACATAAGCCATTTACATAGTACAGGGGCCATCGAGATGTAGCAGTCAGATATGCGAGGGATTTAAATGAAATAAATGGAACTCTTGATGCAGCTACAACACCCACCACACCCGGAAGGTTCACACTCAGCCGTTGATACGCAATCTGGTGATGTTAATTATTTCATGTGCCTTATTGTACCTTCAAAATATAATAAGCTTATTTTGTCAGTATTAAACGTTTTATTGAGGAAATATATTAAAGTAGGTATATTTATTTAAATTATATTAATGGTCAATAAATTCGAATAGGTGACAATGTTAATGTTTAAATTGGAATATTGTATTTCGAAAGAGCATTTATAATATGATCATTAAAAAAATAATATTTTGAAAATCGGATTTTTTATGAGTATCGATGTATTTTATAAGAAAATTTATAGCAAAAAACTTTAAATATACTATACCGTACATGTGAACATTTAAAAGTACGATGATTAATCTTATACATTTCGCTGCTGAAGTGAACGCAAAAAAAAAATATATCTCTGTTAGAACGAAACGCAAAAAAAAGCGAGGTCGTTCGATACGGTGTCTGCACCGTCATAGTAGGTAGAGACGGTTGCAAGGAAAACCCAGGTCTCTGGGGGCATTATCTTATATTAGTTACTGTTTTAAAACTAGGGTGATCCTGCACATGCGCTCTAGTCCTCATTGATTTTTCTCACTTTGACAGTTCGACCGATGTTTTGAGCTACCACCCGCGTATCGAAAACAAAGTAAACAAAAAAATATGGCTTTAGATTTCTCTGCCACTTATAAGTTATTAGTTTTAGGTGATTCGAATGTTGGTAAGACTTGTATTGTGCATAGATATTGTGATGAAAGATACTACGATATTTATATATCTACAATAGGTAAGTGGGATTTATTTACTTTATATCTTAAGTGCTCCGTTAGTAAATGACGAAAATTTACATTTACAAAAATAAAATGTCTTTGATTATATTTTAACAGCTTCAACGTCAGCGTTGAAATATGTCATGTAATAGGACGCAAAAAGTAAACTTCAACAATGAATAAATATGAATTTAATACGATTATAAAAAATATACTAAAACACGTTTTTTTTTCGGCTTGTCAAATACATCTTTATTTTCATTTCATACATACGTTCACGTTTTAATTGTAGTAATAAATTTGTTTTAATAGCAATTTAAACAATAAATTTCAGGTATAGATTTCAAACAAAAGATAATAAATCTCGATGGAGTGCCCATCAAACTGCAAATATGGGACACGGCGGGTCAGGAAAGATTTAGAACATTAACGACAGCATACTACAGAGGTGCTATGGGTATTATACTTATGTACGACATTACCAATCTGGAGTCATTCAACCATTTGTCTTACTGGTTGAGAAATATACACGAGGTATATTATTTTAAAACCGTTACCTTATGCTTTGTTCTTGTACTTGCTCAAAATATATATAAAAAAATAAGTTTTCAAGAAAAGTATCCCACAGAAACCGATTTTTGTAATAAGAGCTTCACATAATATTTAGATGTATAATATATTGATATAGATATTTCGATAAATTTTATTATAGAATTCGGTGTATTCATTGATCAAAAGATAATATATTTATATCTCTAAGAATAGTTTTAAAAAGTAAACTATAATAAGACTAAATACTGTGGATAACATTTTTTTCTCTCACAGTACGCTTCTCCAGATGTTATCAAAGTTTTAGTGGGAAATAAATGTGATGTTCACGAGAATCATCGAGCAGTTCCAAAAGAAAGAGGACAAAAGGTAAATTATGAAAATTGTAATAAAAAGCTCAAGTGATTTTTTTTATTAATAGGCGACATCGGTTCTTATTACCTTACCTACTTATCTTTTTAATGGTCTAGTGTCGCACTCAACATTAAGAATCTAACGGTGTTTCGTTTATTAAGGTCCAAACTATTAAAATCGTTAAGCTAAGTAAATAAACACATCATGAAAATCATTTAATCATTCTGATAGTGCAATTGAATGCTTGGAAATGTTGCAAATACAAATCTACCTTAATATCCATTTAACAAAGTAATCGTAATTCACTTTAGACGTTTAAAGAAAAGCGATCATTAATATAGTACTGATAAAACAACGATATCAATTTATAATGTCTATTTTATTCACTTTCAGATCGCCGACGATTTCGAAATGCCATTCTTCGAAGTATCTTGTAAGAGCAACATAAACATCGAAGAAGCTTTCTTGACTTTAGCCAGAAAAATACGTGAATATCGAGAGACAAAGGTAATACTTATCTTTCTATAGTAAATGGTTAAGTCATAAAAAACAGTGTCCTATATTCACCGATAAGAAAAATCGTCGCCACCCTATAGGAGAAAGAACATCTAAACCACGTAGATTTGGATGGATTTTTGTAACAAAGGAAATGATTCGGGCTATAGCGTGACAGCGGCTTTATTTTTTCAACAAATAGGAAATTAAATATGTGGTCGAAAATACTTTCACAAGCGCATTATGTTACCGGATGGTGTTGTCCGTCGCCAGATACATCCTCAGTGTCAATTTAGGATGCGTTATTTGATACATGCACAAAAAACTTACGTCCCTAACTAATTGGAATATCCGTTAAATTTTTATGTTTTATCTCACATTGATTTAATTATTTTAATATAAATTAATTTTATGCAAAATTTTAATCTGTACACACAAATCAATTTACATAGCTACTGCTTTTTATCCAAAATTTAAAAAAAAAAACATAATATTCATATATTATTCATTAAATTGACAAATAACAAAAATAAAGTTAATCAACGCTCATCTAACTGTTACAAATTTTAAATAATCGTAAAATTATAGGTAAAAAATATAAAATATATTTTAAGCATAGAGATTAGTAGATTTTTTTAATAATTTTTATTTAATTTTTCAGGCTGATGCATTCGAGCTGAAGGAAAGGGACAACGTTATAAAGCCTTCTGAATCCGAAACGGACGTGTCAAAGTGTAGTTGTTAACCGAAATATCACATTCCTGCAATAGAAATTCCATACAATGTAATTTTCACAGACAATTACATCCGAAGCAAAGAATAAGAATACTTTTACATACTTATTCAAAAAAGACCAGTCTGTTGATAGTTGATGATAAGGTATTAATATCGTAGTATTCGAAAAATAGATTTCCTAGTTATTATAAACGTTTGCTAACATTTATTAAAGTAAAAACAACGTGATTTTTATAGTGAATTATAAACTTACAGTAGATTTCGATATTGTAGATGTATTCGAGTAAAAATTTCAAAACAAAATATTTAATAAGCAAGCAATAAGCTACCTAGCTTATTGTAGTAGGTTTCATTCATAGTATAACCACACAAAAGTATCATGTTATCGAACTGATGATGTATAACTTTTTATTGAAGTTAGATAGACAGAAAGGACGCAAATCACAAAAAGTCTACCTTTTTCAAATACTTCTTATCTATAAATAATGACTAGGCTTGTTTTTTTTTGGAGTGAATACTTTATTCATACTATTTCAAACGTCAAAGGCCACCATTGCTTCCAAAATAGTAATATGTTATTTGTTTTGAAATTTTGGCTCGTAAATAGAGACTGTATGCACGCTTTACGCATATATCTGTGTGCTCTTTGCGTGTGTAATCTGTCGCAAAATTTTTCAAAGCAGTTTAATAGTAATCTAAAATAAAAATTTAAAAGTAATTACATAAACAAATATTTTAGGAAAATTCAATAACAATCTTACTTATTTCATGGAACAACACATTTTTGAAGATAGGATTTCTATTATAATGAAAATTAAATTACCATGACCTTTTTTATGGGTGACAATTCTAATTACATACATGAAAAATTCGCATAGAAATAGAGTTAATAATTTTTCTCTTATTATGAAAGAAAAATCGATATCCCATATTAGCATAAAGCCTTGACGTATTTGGCTTTAGTCGTCTAAATATTTAGCTTACGCCAGAAAGCAATTTGCTCACCAAGTATAAAGACTCAAATGTAAGCACACTTTACGAATTTAATTAATAAAAAGTTTTAAACTTCTTAAAGTAGAAATGATTGTTGCGATATATGGATAATTGATTTAGATGTATGCATAATGTTATTTCATTGGGGTCAATAGAAATGAGACGAAATTTTTGCTTAAGCATGTAATAAGTTATAAAATACATAAACATTTTCTTCAAATCACGAATATATTTTAATTTATTAGCTCAAACAATGAGAACTTTAAGACGACAACCACCATTTTTATTTTTTGTGACAATAAAATATAATTATAATGCCTAAATTTATCTTTGTCTTTTAAAAGAGCCTAAAGCATAAATAATAATATAAAGTATTACATTTCTATGAAATAGTTAGTTGAACCCTTTAGGAATTATTATGGTGCTTAATAAAACAATTAAAAAGCAAAATATTTATTGTATCAATTACACGCTTTTTTAATGTTATGTCTAATTAATAATAATAAATAAAAAACCATTGAATTATATATTAATTTTAAATATATACTAAAATCAGCAGTATCTAATTCGTAAAAGAACTACATTTGACCTATAAAAACAAAAATCGATTTTATTTTAATGTCTCAGTAATATAATTCTATAACCATATATTTCATGGACATTTATTTCATAAAAGACTGAAAATAAACAGTGTTTAAATATGCAAATCATTATCACTGTTATTAAAAACAAGGAGTGAAATATTAAAATAATTTCATTATATTTATCACATTAAGAAAAACTCCAATGGGATTACATTATAGTAATGTTTTCAGCGGCACAACTGGATAGCTCTAAGTATGACTAATAAAGTTTTATTATATAATAATTGTTTCATTTCATAATAAACACTACACATTCAACAGACTATACTTGTATAGTCCTATATTCTCTGTGGCCTCCACTCAATAAAAGTATTATGTTTATAGGGATCAAATAATAATAAGAATTTGTACTGTGATAATGGTATGGATACAATGATTGTATGTATCATCATCAAACTGAACAAAATAAGCAATAAATTTCATATATTAAGAAAAAAAAATTATTCCAAAATATAATATGGAAACATATCATAAAAAGTATTATATTTATGTTCTAAGCTTGACTCACAATAATGCTAATTTCTCAAAATCATTATTAATCCTTATTCACATAAGTATATTAAGTTTATCAAAATTATCCATTACTTTTTTTCATTCAAATAAGTACTTTGGAAGTTATCACAGATTTAAAATAACATGCAACCAAAAAAATCCTTGCAGCAAATAATAATAGGTAAGGGATCCAAGACTGGAATTAATACTCTCACAGTAACATGATAAAATTTACTATGTTCCTGGATGACATCTGCTAGTCACCAATAGGTGGATACCATATACCAAATGATGAGGAGCATAAAAAAATGCATATATCAATAATCCGCCAATCCACAGTTAACCAGCATGGTGGATTGTGCTCGTAATCTCTTTACATTAATAGACTTGCAGTGGCAGATCAGCAGGCTATTACGAATACTTACATACCATTCTTATTGATCTATTCTAATAAATAATAATAATAAAT
>JAOPTZ010000001.1:1340653-1355328 GCA_027564475.1 Doxocopa laurentia | reverse complement strand
CCGTTACAAAGTCCATTCATCCACGAATAACATGGGAATAAAATATTACTGTAATTAATATGACGCGTTATATAAAGGTATTTATTGTTAAAGTCCATATTCATTTAGTATAGTCTATTAGTCCTATTTCAACTATTAACGAGAAATGCTATATGCAGCAAATCGCTTGCTAAAAGTAATTAGCAAATAGTTCATTATTTTTTGGAGGAAAAAGGCTTGAAGGGAGACCATATTAGAATAATGAATGTTTAGCCTTTATCTTTCTCCTAAAGAAAAATTATAATATACCTAATTCTAGACTCAAGAACCTACAACTCTTGATATATTAAGGATAAGACACTGCCACTGCCAGCTTCTTTTATTCAAGCATACTTTCTCAAAATGTATTAGTTTCCTGTAAAAAAGAAAATATATCCACTAATCTAAATTCTAAACTGATTATTTTTAAACTTAAATTCAAGAATATGTTATCAATATATTTAGTGGCTAAATACGATTAAGTAAATTTCGCACGTAATATTAGTTATTAATCTATAATTAATTCATAATTTTACCACTGTTATATTTTTAATCTATACAGTATAACTTATTCTCAAATATACAAAAATATTATTGTTATGCACAATAGACACAATATTATAAAAAGTATGTAATTACAGATGACTTTGACAGTGACCAAGAAATATAATACTTCCTGAACAACCACACTGAACTCAGTCCAGTAACCTGCTAGCAACTCAGTACAAAAGTACTGGACCAGTTAGCTACACAAGAGTAGAAATAGTAGTAAGGCAATTCAATTTCGCCGTAGAAACATAGAATAAGTAGGTCAAACATTGCATTGAGTTGCGCAGTGCAGTGAAGCGTATATTCAACGCAGTCTTCGTTTGATCGTCGAACTCACACGCTCTATTTGTACCCATTTGTTTTTTTTATTCACACGTACGGAAGTACCATTTAAATATACTAATATAATACAAATTACATTAACCCGATATTTTTATATCTATCCTACTAATATTATAAATGCGAAAGTTTGTGATCATGGATGTATGTATGTGTTTTACTCTTTCACGAAAACTACTGAACGGATTTGAATCAAACTTTACAATAATATAAGTTATACATTTGAATAACATAGGCTATATAAATACTAACTTTTGCACATGGTTTTGTCTGTGGCATGAAATAGAATGCAGCGAGATAACATCATTGTCCCGGGAGCCCCTGTTCCTAATCTTTTGGTTCACTGAAACTTACATAAGTAATAGTGAAAATGCTTCTTACTAACCGACTGCTTTAGAAGTAGGGTTATGTTTTTCTAATGTAAACCAAATTAGAATTATTATAATCCACGCGGACTTCTTGTTTCTTAAAAGGCTTTTTTTTTATAAATAAAAAAGTAAAACTATGATTGGTTTTCGTATCATAAATAATTCTACATACATACAATACTTTCTTTTAAGTGAGAACTGACAACCTCATAATTATGCCTAGTGTGACTGTTTACAAACAGTAAACGATTTTCTCTATAGTTTACGACACTCCCTCGGCAAAGAGAAAGTTTCACAGTACTATTTGCTTAATATTTCCTTAAATTACTAAGCTTTTAAGATACGAATAGGAAATAATATATTGCCGTCACGACACTCTTAAATATTTGTAAAAGTAAAATATCGGATATATCTAAGTTTTATTGTCTTAGGAAACTTCTTAAGCCAAAACCGCTACAATAAAAAATTATTTTCATACATTCAGTGAAATTTTCTATAACAAAAGTTCTATGTAAGTTTGCCTAATAAAAAAATCATACTTATTATGTACATTTCCTAAAATCGGATTTTGCCTCCGTTCGTAACTTAAACATTATCTTTATTAAAAGTTCTCGTTTCTTTTCAGGCTGGGAGTTAAAGGGGCTTCATTGTTACAAATTTTTCAATATCCGGCATTCATGGGAAAAAGCGGCAGAATTATGTAGAAGGTAAGACTATAATTGTATTTTAAAAAGCGATCAAGAGTCCGTATACATTGAAAGACTCTGTTCAAAATTATAATAATTTCTCACAAAAAATATTCAAAATCATTAGTTAAAAAATTACTTATCATTAGTTAAAATTATAATATATTATTCAAGAGACATTATTCTTTCGTATTTTTCAGATATGGAAGTGAACTGATGGTTATAGATAATTATTCTGAAAATAACATGACTGCAAGTTTGGTACCATCTACTCCTGGTAATACTCATTACTGGCTTGGGCTTGGAACTGTCGATGATCTTCGAACAAACACCCTAGAATCTGCTGCTGGTACTCTAGTCTCACAATATGCAGGTTTCTGGGATTTAAGGCAACCAAATCCCAAGGATGGAGAATGTGTTGATGTCCACGTTACTTCAGAAAGCCAATCTTGGGAATTAACGACTTGTGAAACATTACTTCCTTTTATGTGCAGAGCTATTGCCTGCCCTTCGGGTATGTACAATATATCATTCATATTACAAAATATATTATAAAAATTTGATTACAATAAGTTCAATAGTATATTACTATAATCATGTTAAACAACTAATAATAAACTAGTAATTAAACTTCATAGGAACCTTCCATTGTTCAAATGGAAGATGTATAAATGCAGCCTTCAAATGCGACAAGCAAGATGATTGTGGTGATGCGTCGGATGAGATGGACTGTGCGAATGAATGTCATTTTTATATGGCTAGTAGTGGTGATGTAGTAGAAAGCCCGAACTATCCTCACAAATACGCACCTTTTAGTGAATGTAAATGGACACTCGAGGGACCCCAAGGACAAAATATCGTACTGCAGTTCCAAGATTTTGAAACTGAAAAGTCTTTTGATACTGTTCAAATTTTAGTAGGTGGTCGAACTGAAGACAAAGCTGTCAACTTAGCGACTTTATCGGGAAAACAAGATATATCTAATAAAGTTTACGTGTCTGCATCAAACTTCATGATTATCAAATTTAGCTCAGATGGATCCGTTGAAAGAAAAGGATTCCGTGCCTCTTGGAAAACTGAGTCTTCCAACTGTGGTGGCATTCTTAGAGCAACTCCTCAAGGTCAGGTGCTTACATCTCCTGGCTATCCCAACAGCTATCCTGGTGGGTTAGAATGTATGTATATTATAGAAGCGCAGCCTGGTAGAATTGTTTCATTAGAAATCGAAGATTTCGACCTTGAAATGAATAGGGACTATATAGTGATTAAGGATGGAAATTCACCATCTAGCCCAGTTCTTGCCAGGCTAACTGGACCTGGTGAAGAAAACGAAAAAGTAGTTATATCAACAACAAATAACTTGTATTTATACTTCCGCACCAGTCTGGGTGACTCTAAAAAAGGGTTTAATATGAGGTATTCACAAGGCTGCCGAGCAACAATAATAGCAGCAAACGGGACATTTACTTCTCCAGCTTATGGACTAAGTAATTATCCCAATAATCAGGAATGCTTATACAGAATTAAAAATCCAAACGGCGGACCGCTTTCTTTGAAATTTGATGAATTTAACATTCATCCTTCCGATGTTGTGCAAGTTTTCGACGGTTCAAGTACAAGTGGCTTACGGCTACACTCCGACAATGGATTCACTATTAAGCCAAGAATAACATTAACTGCTTCAAGCGGTGAAATGCTAATAAGATTCACGTCGGATGCACTCCATAACAGTATGGGTTGGAAGGCAACGTTTTCAGCAGGTATTTTTAACCTCATGTGTATATTATTTATTGAGCAATAATTAATAATAATTTTATGAAATTACAATAACAAATAAATAAATATTATTAAATAAATTTACAGATTGTCCACCTTTGGAGTCCGGTTTGGGAGCTTTAGCTTCTAACAGAGACACTGCCTTTGGTACGACTATAACATTTTCATGTCCAATCGGCCAAGAATTTGCAACTGGAAAATCTAGAATTACTACACAATGTTTAGATGGAGGGAAGTGGTCAACCACGTATATTCCCAGCTGCCAAGGTGAGCTATACACCATATAATAATATAATTTTGTTATTCTCTTACTATGAATACTTATATATGTAACGAAAAAGTGATATTCATTTGCAGAGGTCTATTGTGGTCCAGTGCCTCAAATCGATAATGGATTTTCTATTGGTTCTACAAATGTAACTTACCGTGGTATAGCGACATATCAATGTTACGCTGGATTTGCATTCCCTACAGGACAACCTATAGAAAGAATTTCATGTTTATCGGACGGAAGATGGGAAAGAACACCAACTTGTCTTGGTAAGCACGTTTTATAAATCACATTTTTTGTATAATATGTTATTAAAAATTATATATTTTATATTATATGTATACAGTTTATATAACAATATTTATAAAGGTGTATAAATAGAATTTTAAAAAATGCTATTTCCACAAATAATAAAAGTATAAAACCTATATTTTCAGCTTCACAGTGTGTTCCTCTTCCCGATGTACCACACGCAAATGTCACAATATTAAACGGTGGAGGTCGTAGCTACGGTACAATAGTAAGATTTGAATGTGAGCCTGGTTACGTTCGCTCCGGACAACCTGTACTTCTTTGTATGAGTAACGGAACTTGGTCGGGCGAAGTTCCGACTTGTTCTAAAGCTATTTGCCCTAAATTTCCTGAAATAAACAATGGATTCATAGTCGATCAATCCAGAGTGTATATGTTTGGAGACGAAGCCAGAGTTCAATGTTTTAAAGGTAAATTTTCATTTATTAAAAAATTCAACTTCCTACTTTAGTAAACCAACCTAATCTAAAACGATTAATCTTATACAGGTTACAAATTAAATGGACCCAGCGTTATCAAATGTGGACCTAGTCAAAACTTTGACGCAACTCCAAGTTGTGAAGATATAAATGAATGTTCGAGTAGTCAATGCGATTCAGCTTCGACAGAATGTAAAAACACTAATGGTGGTTCCTATTGCCCTTGTCGATCTGGATTTACACCCAACTTAGACTGCAAGCCTGTTGGTGACCTAGGATTAATTAACGGTGCTATCCCAGATGAATCTATAACGACTTCCACATCAGAACCCGGATATTACAAAGGAGTAAGTAAATAAAATAACCTAAACTTTAGACTTAATGATCCCTTATTATTATTGCATGGAATATTTAATATTATTTAATATTTATATACACACTTTAATGCAACTATTTACCACAGTCTATTCTTTAGAGAGCCTTTAACCTTTATACCTTTCCTTTTTTTGCGAATTTTTGTACTTTTTTTCTACATAATAACTTTTATGTTATATTTTTATTTTACTATTTGTTTTTCACAGATGATTCGACTAAACAATGGAGGAGGTTGGTGTGGCAATAGTCTTGAAGCTGGTGCTAACTGGGTCTTAGTAGATCTTAGAGCACCTACGATCATCAGAGGATTTCGCACGATGAGTGTTATGAGAGCAGATGCTAATATTGCATTCACATCTGCAATTAGAATTCAGTACACAAATAACTTAACTGACGTATTTAAGGATTACACTAACCCTGATGGAACAGCTGTAGAATTCCGGATATTAGAACCAACGCTATCAGTCTTAAATCTACCAATGCCTATTGAAGCACAGTATATAAAATTCAAAATACAAGATTATGTTGGAGCGCCTTGTCTTAAATTAGAAATAATGGGATGTGCTAGGCTCGACTGTTCAGATATAAATGAGTGCAGTGAAAATAATGGTGGTTGTGACCAAAAATGCATTAACACGTAAGCCGAATTGCAATATTTCTTTAGAGTTGAATTAGTATTAATGAGTAATATGCTATGGAAACAAAATATTTTTCGATATATGTTTGTGCTTATTTTTCTTAATATTTTTATAAAGTAGATTTTTATAACTTAAAATTCGAAAATAATATCAATTAGCCTCATTCGAGAGCTTATTGTGCGTTTTCAATCAGGAGTCACAATTTCATAACGTTTTAATAAATTTTTATACCTGCACGTTTTGCAATAAATATACAATGAATATTGACAAACCATTGAAATTTAAATAGAATTAATATGAAGTCATTTAAAACTATAAATTGTAAAAGTATAGTTACTGTGAACTTATATTTTAGTCCTGGAAACTTCTCTTGCGCTTGTAACGTTGGATACGAACTTTATTCGAATAATGGAACAGCTGGATTCCCTATAGAAGATTCTGAAACTGGTGAAAGAGACGGTGATACATATCAAAGAAATAAATCATGTGTTCCTGTTATGTGTCCATCTCTTGCTTCGCCTGAAAATGGAAAACTACTATCAACTAAGAGCATGTACCATTTCGGAGATATTGTCGACTTCCAGTGCGATTTTGGATATGTTATGGCTGGATTTTCTTCACTTCTTTGCACTTCAAGTGGAACTTGGAATGGTACAGCTCCTGAATGTCAATGTAAGCTATTTGCATATATTACAATTAAATTATTGAATCAACTAATTAACATACTAATAACATACAATTTTTATAGATGCACGATGCGTTACATTATCTGATGACAAAAATGATGGGCTTCAAATAATAAGGGATGACCCTGAAAGTGTTTTAGTGCCATATAGAGACAACGTAACTGTAACATGTACTTCTCCTGGACGTCAATTAAGAAATACTCTCACTTCAACATTTAGACAATGTGTTTACGACCCAAAACCAGTAAGTTTAAAATAATATGTTATTTATTACCTAAAAGTCAAAACAGTTTAGTAATCAATGTGTACACTTAATAGGGTCTTCCTGATTATTGGCTTTCTGGAGCTCAACCTCAGTGCAAACGTAAGGACTGTGGCGTACCAATGCCAACACCTGGAGCTGAATATGGTCAATACCTCGATACAAGATATCAAAGCTCCTTCTTCTTTGGTTGTCAAAATACTTTTAAATTGGCTGGGCAAACAAGCAAACATGATAATGTAGTGAGATGTCAAGCAAGTGGAAGTTGGGACTTTGGAGACTTACGGTGTGAAGGGCCTGTATGTGAAGATCCTGGTCGTCCGGCAGACGGTTTTCAAATTGCAAGAAGCTATGAGCAAGGATCAGAAGTTTTATTCGGATGCTCAAGACCAGGCTATATTCTAATTAACCCCCGACCAATCACATGTATTCGTGAACCAGAATGTAAAGTTATAAAGCCCCTTGGCTTAGCATCAGGAAGAATACCTGACTCAGCCATAAACGCAACTTCAGAAAGACCTAACTATGAAGCAAAGAATATAAGGCTTAATTCAGTTACGGGTTGGTGTGGCAAACAAGAGGCATTTACTTATGTTAGTGTAGACTTAGGCAAAGTGTACAGGGTTAAAGCTATACTTGTCAAAGGTGTTGTAACATCAGATATAGTGGGTCGTCCAACAGAAATTAGATTCTTTTACAAGCAAGCTGAAAATGAAAATTATGTCGTGTACTTCCCCAACTTTAATCTCACAATGAGAGATCCTGGAAACTACGGTGAGCTTGCTATGATCACACTACCAAAATATGTACAAGCTAGATTCGTCATTTTGGGTATTGTTAGCTTTATGGATAACGCGTGCCTGAAATTTGAATTAATGGGATGTGATGAACCTTCTGCTGAACCATTATTAGGTTATGATTATGGATATTCCCCTTGCGTTGGTAATTACATTTATATTACTTTTTTTTATTTTTTTTTAAATATGAAAAACTTTTTATTTTAATGTTTTATTTGTTATTTCAGATAATGAACCACCAGTATTCCAAAATTGTCCTCAACATCCTATTTTAGTACAAACGGACGTTAATGGAGGTTTGCTGCCTGTCAACTTTACGGAACCAACTGCTATTGACAACTCTGGTGCTATTGCTAGACTTGAAGTAACCCCACAACATTTTAGAACTCCTATACAAGTGTTTCATAACATGGTGGTACGATATGTAGCTTTTGACTTTGATGGCAATGTAGCAATTTGTGAAGTCAATATAACAGTACCAGATTACACTCCTCCTAAACTAAGTTGCCCTCAAAGCTATGTTATAGAGCTCGTTGATAAACAAGATAATTATGCCGTTAATTTCAATGAAACACGAAGAAGAATTAATGCGACTGATGCTTCTGGAGAAGTTACCTTAAAGTTTATACCTGAGAGAGCCGTAATCCCAATAAGAGGCTTTGAAAATGTAACAGTTATTGCTTCTGATAAATATGGAAATAAGGCTCAATGTCATTTCCAGGTACATTTTAATTTCGCCAAAGTGAATGTAATCATTTTACAATTTAGTTGTAATACAACTTATTTTATATTTTAGGTATCAGTACAAGCAACTCCCTGTGTTGATTGGGAACTTATGCCACCAGCTCACGGGGCTATTAATTGCTTACCTGGAGATAGGGGTATTCAATGTATAGCCACTTGTAGTCCTGGATTTAGGTTTACTGATGGTGAACCAGTCAAAACATTCGTTTGTGAAACTAAGCGCCAATGGGTTCCTTCGGCTGTAGTTCCTGATTGCGTTTCTGAAAGTAAGCTGATAATAATAAAACTGATATAATAAGACATTAATAATATTTTTACCCTGTATGTAATTATTAAACTTGTATTTTTTTATTTTAGATACTCAACAAGCTGCTTATCACGTTGTAGCAGGTGTACAATATCGCGCTCTGGGAGCAGTTTCGAATGCATGTTTACCCCAATACAAAGATTTACTTGCTCAATATGACTCAATATTAAACGAACGGCTTTCACAACGTTGCTCTGCGGTAAACGTAAATATTAATGTCACATTTGTTAAAGCCATGCCTAGTCTTCTTGATGAAAACGTTGTAAAAATGGATTTCGTCTTAGCCATAATTCCCGCAGTGAGACAAACCCAACTTTATGATCTATGTGGTTCAACGTTAAATCTTATATTTGACCTGTCCGTACCATACGCAAGTGCTCTTATTGAACCAGTTCTAAATGTTTCTTCAATTGGCAATCAATGTCCACCATTAAGAGCAATAAGAAGCTCTATTACACGTGGGTTTACCTGTAGCGTTGGGGAAGTACTAAATATGGACACTAACGATGTACCCAGATGCTGTAAGTATATCACTTCAGTTCTTCAGAAAAGTAGAATATACGCGTATTATTCAAATATTAAATGAAATAATGTTATCATTTTAGTACACTGTCCTGCTGGAACTTTCGCTGGTGAAAAACAAAAGTCATGCACTATGTGTCCACGTGGATTTTTCCAAAATCAAGCTCGACAAGGCTCATGTCTTAAGTGCCCTCAAGGAACATTCACAAGAGAAGAAGGTTCAAAGGACTTATCAGATTGCGTTCCTGTGTGTGGCTATGGAACATATTCGCCTACAGGATTAGTGCCCTGTCTAGAATGTCCTAGAAATAGTTATACAAGTGAACCCCCCATAGGGGGATTCAAAGATTGTCAAGCCTGTCCTGTTAACACCTATACGTATCAACCAGCTGCTGGTGGAAAAGATAAATGCAGGGCGAAATGTGCTTCAGGCACTTATTCACCAACTGGACTAGCTCCTTGCTCACAATGCCCGAGAAATTTCTATCAAAATCTAGTCGGACAAACGCTGTGTATGGAATGCCCCACAAATATGAAAACTGTAAGCACAGGTGCCTCAGGGTTAGAAGAATGTTTGCCAGTTGAGTGTTCAAACAGTGCTTGTCAACACGGTGGACTATGTGTACCAAAAGGTCATGGTGTCCAATGTTATTGTCCAGCAGGATTTTCTGGTCGAAGATGTGAAATAGATATAGACGAATGTGGAAGTCAACCTTGTTATAACGGAGGTACATGCATAGATCTTCCACAAGGATATAGATGTTCTTGCCCCACGGGCTATGGTGGTATTAATTGTCAAGAAGAGAGATCAGATTGTAGGAATGATACCTGTCCTGAACGAGCAATGTGTAAAGATGAGCCTGGATTTAATAACCATACATGCCTATGTAGATCTGGTTACACCGGGATTGATTGTGATATTTCGGTAAGATGGCTAAATATATATCAATAAAATCTATTGTATTAGTATGTAAAAAGAATATAAAATATATGTTTTTTCTTTTTAGATTGACCCTTGTTCAGCTAACGGGAACCCTTGTAAAAATGGAGCTTCATGTACAGCCCTGCAGCAGGGCAGATACAAATGTGAATGCTTGGCAGGATGGGAAGGGCAACTATGTGAAACTAACACTAATGACTGTATTGAAAAGCCCTGTCTACTTGGTGCTCCGTGCACTGATTTAGTAAACGACTTCAGTTGTTCATGTCCGCCCGGTTTTACTGGAAAACGTTGTCATGAAAAAATAGACCTCTGTTCAACAGACCCTTGCAAACATGGTATCTGCGTTGACAAGCTATTTGTACATCAATGCATTTGTGACCCCGGTTGGACCGGGCCGTCATGTGATATTAATATTAATGAATGCGTGATTTCACCTTGTGAAAATGGAGGTCGTTGTATTGATAACATCGATGGTTTCACTTGTACCTGCGAAGCTGGTTATACTGGCAAAAGATGTCAACATACTATCGATGATTGTGCTTCAGAACCATGTCAAAATGGTGCATCATGTGTAGATCAAATTGATGGATTTATTTGCAAATGTCGACCAGGTTTCATTGGTTTACAATGCGAATCAGCTATCGATGAATGTCTTAACGAGCCCTGCAATTCAGTAGGAACTGAAAGATGTATTGACTTAGATAATAAATACAAATGTGAATGCCGTGTAGGCTTTACTGGAGAAATGTGTGAAACAAACATTGACGACTGCGCGTCGGACCCATGTTATAATGGCGGTTCCTGTAAAGATGAAGTAGGAGGTTTTAAATGCGCGTGTCAACCTGGCTGGACTGGAAAACGTTGTGAACGAGATATAGGAAATTGTATGAATTTACCATGCCAAAATAATGCTAAATGCATTGATCTTTTCCAAGACTATTTTTGTGTGTAAGTAAACAGACCATTTATAAAACTAATTGTTTTAAATTCCCAGTAAGTTTGATAAAACAATCTAGTTACACGAAATAAATAGTATATTCAAATTTATATATATTTTACCCTTATTATATTGCAGCTGTCCTAGTGGGACTGACGGAAAACAATGTGAAACAGCCCCTGAAAGGTGCATAGGTAGCCCTTGCATGCATGGTGGAAAATGCCAAGACTTCGGCTCAGGTCTAAACTGTACATGTTCTCTTGATTACATGGGTATTGGTTGTCAGTATGAATTCGATGCTTGCGAGGCAGGTCTATGTAAAAATGGAGCTACATGCGTGGACCAAGGAGAAGGGTATTCTTGCGTCTGCGCTCCTGGATTTACAGGGAAGAACTGTGATGAAGATATTATTGATTGTAAAGAAAACTCCTGTCCACCATCAGCAACTTGTATTGACTTACCAGGAAGATTTTATTGTCAATGTCCATTTAATCTGACGGGCGATGACTGCAGAAAGAGTGAGTAAATCATCTCTAACATATATTTAATACGATAAATGTAATATTTTTATCATCATATTATACCTTACTTTACAGCAATTAGCGTGGATTATGATCTCTACTTCAGTGATCCTTTACGCTCAAGTGCTGCTCAGGTTGTACCATTTGCAACAGGCTCAGCTGACAGTTTAACTATCGCAATGTGGGTACAGTATACGCAACAAGACGAAGGTGGTGTCTTCTTCACTGCCTATGGTGTTAGGTAAGAAATTTAAAAAAGACATTTAATTTTTTTATATAGTGTATAATCCTTATCAAAGTAATAAAAAAGTAAATCTTAAAGTAAAATATTGAATATAAACTGTTAATAAAAATCAATAACTGAAGAAATCCATTTGGATGTAGTGATGGTCAATCGGGTAAAAACTAAAGTCTTAGAAATACTCAGCCAAATTTTGTTATTTTTTAGCAATTCACATATCGCTCTTAATAGAAGAACAATCATACAGGCACATTCAAATGGTGTACAAGTGTCACTATTCCCTGAACTCCAAGATGTTTATTTAAGTTTTGGAGAATTCGCTACAGTTAATGATGGACAATGGCACCATGTTGCTTTAGTGTGGGATGGTAGTAATGGTGGTGAACTTACTCTTATCACGGAAGGCTTAATTGCTAGTAAACTAGAAGGATATGGCAGTGGAAAATCACTTCCGTCATAGTAAGTATATTACATTAAAATTACAGATACAAGGGGCTAAATCAATAAATAGATTTTTGATAAATGTATTAAATGATTGAGAGCTTATTATTACATATAAAAAAAAATTTATTAATTAAATCATTCATCAACTTAACTAATAAGCTTATACATTTTTGTTTTGTTTTTAAATAATAATTTTAAAATTTACAGTGTTTGGGTAACTCTTGGTAAACCACAATCAGATAATCCAAAGGCTTACACCGAGTCAGGCTTCCAAGGTCACTTAACAAAAGTACAAATATGGAATCGTGCTCTCGATGTAACAAATGAAATTCAGAAACAAGTGCGTGACTGCAGGACGGAACCAGTACTCTACAGCGGCTTAGTTCTCACCTGGGCAGGATACGAAGATACTATAGGTGGCGTGGAAAGAATTGTACCATCTCACTGTGGACAAAGAGTCTGTCCAAATGGCTATGTTGGGTCTAAATGCCAGCAACTGCAAGTTGATAAGGAGCCTCCGCGAGTAGATCGATGCCCTGGTGACCTCTGGGTTATTGCTAAAAATGGATCAACAGCCGTTAGCTGGGACATGCCAGTATTCAGTGATAATGTTGGAGTAGCACGAGTAGTTGAGAAATCAGCTCATAGTCCCGGGCAAAACCTTGCATGGGGAGCATACGATATTGCATACATTGCATATGATGCTGCAGGAAATGCAGCAACATGTACTTTTAAAGTTACAGTTTTATGTAAGTAACATACTATTGTAACGAACAATAATTTATTTTATTAAGAAACTTTTCTCATTAATACTATTTTATTGCAGCTGAATTTTGTCCACCAATGACTGACCCTCTTGGTGGATACCAATCATGCCGTGACTGGGGTGCTGGTGGACAATTCAAGGTCTGTGAGATTGCTTGTCGAGATGGTCTCAGATTTTCTCAACCCGTGCCACCATTCTATACATGTGGTGCCGAAGGATTCTGGAGACCTACTAGTGACCCTACCTTACCGCTAGTTTATCCGGCATGCTCACGTAAGTTTTTAGATATTATTTATTAAAAAAATTATCATATTCAATTTAAATTATAAAATGTTTTTCAATTACAGCTGCTTCGCCCGCTCAGCGCGTGTTTAAGATATCTATGTTATTCCCAAGCTCTGTTCTCTGTAATGACGCTGGACAAGCAGTGCTCAGGCAAAAAGTACGCAGTGCTATCAATCAACTTAACAGGGACTGGAGCTTCTGTTCCTATGCTGTTGATGGTAAGCAACAAAGACATCAAACCTGTTTAAAGGTTATAAAACATCGAAGCAGCATTAAAACTATTATATAATTTTAGGTACGAGGGAATGTAAGGAACTGGATATCAATGTTAAATGTGATCATCGCGCAAACGTTCGGCAAACTAGACAAATTTCCGCACCACCGACTGCAACATCGAAAGATACTTACGTCCTCGACGCCATAATTCCTGTTGAAGAGTAAGTTTTTTTACCAAGTATTAAAAAATTTAACAAATTATTTAGAAGTTTAGTAAAGTAGCATCGAAGATCCGAAAAACTATATTAGTTAGGTGTCGGCGTAGCTGGTAGAAGATTTAACTTTTATATATTTTAGCGCACTTTTAACATAACACGTTGTAATGAGCCACCTTATCACAATAGCAACCGTATTTATCTTCAATTTTAATAGAAGCACTAGACATCTGAATTACTCAAACGTTCTAATTTATTCATTGCGCATGTTTTCTTCATACACTATTGCATGAATTTTATTTGGCACCTAGGTCAAGAAGCAATAGAGAAGGCCGTCAAGTCGGAGACACATACAGCATTGAAATCTCTTTCCCAGCTGTTAAGTAAGTTTCAAACACTTTTATTGCACTTAGCACCATAGCATAAAGAGATTCGTAAATTTAGTTTACTTAAGTCGATACAAATTCGATTTGTAAATATAAAATACAATTAATTATTTAAAATTCTTACGAGTGTTTGTTAAATTAAATATTTAAGAAAATTATTCCTTCAAAACTGCTTGTATAATTATTAAGCATTATATTAATCTTACAGCGACCCAGTAATCAACAATGGTAATAATGAACGATCCACTGTGAAACGATTACTGGAGAAACTCATTCTCGAAGACGAACAATTTGATGTACGAAACATACTTCCGAATACCGTCCCAGATCCGGCTAGCTTGAAACTAGAATCAGACTATGCTTGTCCTATGGGACAGGTTGTAATGGCACCTGATTGCGGTAAGTCCTATTACATATGCTTAAAAGAACACTCAAATCTCATAAACATTACTTATACATATATTTTTTTGTAGTTTCTTGTGCGGTCGGTACTTACCTCGATGTGGCTAGTGACTCTTGCAAACCGTGTCCTCCTGGATCTTATCAATCTGAGGCTGGTCAGTTGCAATGTATACCCTGTCCTGCAATTGCTGGACAATCTGGAGTCACACAAGCCGCAGGAGCAAGAAGTGCAGCTGACTGTAAAGGTAAT
>JAOPTZ010000001.1:1266223-1289583 GCA_027564475.1 Doxocopa laurentia | reverse complement strand
TGGATTTTAGATATTGCGCGACCCAATTCGGTAATTACAAAATTAGCAAGTTATTTCTTCAAGTTCAAGTAAAAATCGATGCGTGCCTACGTACGCTTGATACATCAAAAGCAGAGACAGAAGCCCTTGAAACCAGAAATATCCTTCCTAATTTTATTTTATACTATTAATTTTACCGACACCAAAAAAAGTCAATAATATCAAACTTTGTTTATTTTTTAACGAAATTCTGTCCAAAATACCTTAAACAAAACTAGCATGTGACTCAGTAACTAGCATGTTTTGATCATTACGCAAATTTCTTATATCTACCGATTCGCAAGTAGAATTGCTTTGAATTAATTGGACTTAAAATGTACAACATAACAACTAAAATTAACTTTTTGGTTATATTTAATCACCTACAATGGGATAGGTAGTTAGGTTAAGAGACGCAAACGCCGCGTGCGCGAATCGTTTCTGATTAAGCGTCGGAGGACGCTTGTCAAATGCTAATATGATAATTTGATCACGTAAGATAATATCCCGTAGACAGCACCGACACGCACATGTCATAGGTTTCGCCCGCAGAGATAATCAGAATAGCTTCTTACGTCACGCCGGTTTCATTTGTTCTGGTATATACAGTGGATAGAATCCGCTGGAAACTCATAATTTCTGGATATAAGGGTTGTCTTGAGGATGGTCTGTATCGTGGCCGGGATTCTGTATCTTCACCATTTCAAGCTATCTATTATAGCTTAAAGCAATGCATGTTTGACTAGCTCTAAGCTTATGGTATTTACTCAGCGATAAAAAAAAGGTTTTTATAAAACAATCATATTATCATAATTATGCATGACGCATCAAAGTTTTTGATCCAATTAAATATTTTAAGTTAACAAACAACCACCAGAGTTTTATATGACAGTTGTAAATCAAAGTGACAATGATGTAAATCGTGGCGATTGTAATCTCGGACGTATGATGTAACAAGACCTTGTAGAGTAAAACTTCTTAACTTCATGTTTGGGAATTTTGGGACCCAAGGCCCTACCTTCTATTACTATTTTTGACATGGTCAAGGAATCAGTAAAAAGCAGCTAAGTAGCAGAACTGTTTATTATTATGTCGAATACCAATTCTTGGTAGAAAAATCGTGCATTGGCAGATATGGTGAGCAGCCCTTGAAAAGAATATTCGAAACTTATATTATTTCACCAAAGTTGTAAAAAAATGTAATCTAAGCCATTAATAATTTAAGGTTTTAACTATTATGATCTCATCAAATCGCTTGTTGCTCTTCAAACGGAAGCTCAATTTGGGATCCGGAAGACGGTAAATTAAACGACCCTCGATTTATTTATTATATTTAAGTATATATGTAATTATTTGTTTACATAATTTCACGAGGCTGTGATTATCACGTTCGAGACAAAATCGCTTAGAAGCTGAAATTTCCTTATTTTTTTATGATTATACCTTATGTCAAAGCGTTATGTGTTATGTGGACGTATGACATATCACGTGTCACTTCACAATACGAACATTATATCGTGACGTAAGCAGCAAACAAATAAGTTACGACACAATTTACTATGCAATTACGTTTTTTACAATTTGTACCTGTTATGTTTACAGTCGATCTTTTTTATTGTGATTTTTTTTTTCGTTTGTTTATTTAAAAATGCAGTTAAGTATGATATATTTATATATGATATTTAACTTTATTTTTGAAACGCCAAATCTTTGTAATTATTCTTTATTCATTCAACTGATCTTCATAAATAAGAAAAAACTCATGTTCTCATAGCTCTGAAAACAAAATTTTCCTATACTATATGTGATTATATATGTGATTTTTATCACATATACATTTAATCGAATCATGCGTCTACGAAGAAGAAGTCACAGGCATTTTGTTACAAATAAGCTGTTACAGAGGATTTTTTTACATGGAGTTTTGTATTCATCGAAATTTTATAAGCAAAAGATCGATATTGTGTAATATTAATACTGAAAAAGGCACAAAAAAAAGAGTCAAATCAAATACAAACGCAGATTTGAGACTTTTTAGTACCATATACAAGTAAAGAATTAAGCAAATAGCTTGACGAGGAATGCAAAATTTGTATTCAAAAGCAACAAAGGCATTGACAGGTGTGATTTTGTGCCGCCTGCCAGTAATCAAATTTGCTTAATAAGACTAATTCTGATTCCCAATCAACAAAGGTATATTGACCGAGTGTGATTGGTAGTAGTCTAGCTACATTTATAATAATTACTAGTTTTTTTTGTTCAACAGTTAATATAATCAATAAAACGGTAATAATAAATATAAAATGATGTGTTGCTTATCAATTTAATGGGGTTATACACACATCTGAACCGGCTTTATTAGTACGTCTAGTTTCAATGACCGCCCGGAGATATGTGTGCGAATTAATAAATCATTACTTATATCGTTGAGAGGATAAGTTCAGCTGAAAAACAATTGTGCACTATGAACAATTATTTATAACTGTTCTATATTTGTATAGCTTATATTATTTTATATATTTATAATATTTTTTAATGTCTTGGCTTATTGTTTTCGCAACAAAATCATTGTATCTAAAATTTGTAAAAAAAAAAAATTATGAAACCAATTAGCAATTAAATTATGAAAATAAAGTTTCTTGATTATCGTCATAAAATTACAGATATATATTTAAAAAACGCTGCAATGTATTTGTGTTACATAAAAAAAAACTTTGTCTATGCTCAATATCAACAGTAAGCATATCATAGTCCAAAGATAGACGTGGGTGTCGTTTTGTAATAAAAACGGCGCCCGTTGGACGTTACTATTAACATCTCGCTTAGCGCTGCATCAAGTGAAACGACAAGGAACCACTAAACTATGGAGCTGCGGACCTTTTTTTAGTTAATTAAACATGACTAAAAATAATAACAATAATTTTATTTAAAAAAAAAAACAAAGGAAAAACTTTATGTTTTCAAACAATGTTAATAAATTCGTTATTTTAAAACAATATGATAAATACAATAAGTTAATTATTGTTATGATTGGTTCTTGATATTCTCCAAATTTGATAAGCTTTGTTTTGATTTGGCAATACCATATCCAATTTTCCGATTCGATTAGTCGAGTAGTCATCAGAGTGGGCGCGCTTCACTAAGTACAAATATGTACAAGTCTGGTCAAGTAAAACACTTTATGTACGAAGTGGGTTCCGTAGCTTATTAAATATATTACAGTCATAAATTTATACTATTACAAATGCAATAATTACGTCTATAATTTAATAGTGGATACATCGAGTGGTTTTATTCCCATAGAATAATATAGCTAATATATTGTAATTTTTTTTTGTATTTTTAATTATATTGTAAGTGATAAGTTGTAAAGGGTCTTCTTCTGTTCCCTGTGCCGGTGTTCGGCCGCGTCGGTCAACTGGCGTGTATCGTAGGCGAGCTCTCTTACATGCATGTATACAATAAAATTTATAGAAAGCATCCACTGCCTCAGGTTCATTTGCTTAAACTTTCGATTTGCTTTGAATTCTTTATTCAGTTTTCTCTTTATGTATACTCGACCCTTTCTACTCTTTATATCATTAAGATTAAACAAAAACAACCATATTTTGATACTAATAATTAATTTATTACTTACAACTATTTAAAAATAAATGTTTTTTATTGTTATATAATAATTTGCAAAACTCGTCTTGTTAACGAATGTCGTTAATTAAATTATATATATCATCCATATAATCAGTGTTTGTGAAGCAATTACAATTAAAGTTAATATCACAAGTAGCGAACGTTTTTATAAAGTGTTACAAATGTGTGAATTACGTCGGGCGTGTGATGCTGAACGAAATGAACAACGCGTATAAATTTCCCTAGCATTCCCACACATTAACGTCACCGCGTTCCTACGTACGTACATCCCTCGATGTGTGTGTACGTCGTAGCAAGCCTACGACTGTATGAGTGAACGTAGCCGTACATACGGCGTCCAGGACAAAAGCGATACCGATAAACAACACCTCGACCTTATTATCATAGCGATACGGACGAAGATATCATTAAACAAATGTCATTGAATGCAAGGGTAAAGTTGTTGCATTGTACCGTATTGTTTCATGTTTACGTGTCTCTGTGTGGTGAGGTTAAGTAGAGCGGCTTTATCTCAGAACAGAGATTTCTATGGAGAGTTTGGATTAATAAACAAACAGCCTAAACGTTTTGATTTAACATTTAAATAAAATCATTTGTCCTAAAAGTATTATTTGTTTGCAAATAACATTGGAATGTCAAATCTTATCGTGAATAAAAATTGTCGATATTGATATCGCTTTATATATATTTACAATAGCCTCTAGATAAATAAATATGTATATAAAAATTAAACAGAATATTTAATTATTTAAATGAATATTAAAATCATAGATCATTGGCTATCCTAGTTTAAATGTCATCGAACGGGGTTTCATAAGAACGTCAATCACAGGCGGTCACCTACTTTCGCGATCGGCTGACGGCGATTAGTCGACTATGTACATTCACTGAGGCCTCAACTCGCCTCCACGCAACAATTGTTTCTGTAGGAATCTTTTATTTATGGCAGCGCAGAGTTGCGTCTGTGTGCGTGGGCAGTAAGCGACGGCGCCCGTGTCTTACCTGTACGATCACCGCGATATGCTAAAATATATCTTATCGCTTTTAAATAACGTTAATATTCGTTTGCCGGCGCCCGCGACAGAAATGCTCTACCGATAATAAGTCAACGCTCGAACTTGCCTGTTTGACAGGATTCCAACCGCGTCTGTCCCTGTTTGTTTATTGTAATCGGTTTGACAATGAGCTTAAGGTGCGGTTTCGAGTGATCTCCCGGCGGCCGGCTCGCGCTCTTCTGTGATTGTTCTCTCCGCTACTCGACGTGTTTGTGTTGGTATGATACGTCATTGTGTACCGGCTTACTGTAGATTCGCCTCTTAGCATCCATAATTGCTTGGCGTCCGAGCTACTTTTAAAGCTCTTTGTTGATTAGTTTCGCGTTGATTTATATAGTTTTAAAACACTTGTTACTAATTGTTTTGAATGTATTGTTTAATATTCATATATAAAAGTAAAGTACTTTATAACTATAATAATAATCACTTCAATCTACATACATAAAATAAAATAAAATATTTTAATGAATATTTTGTGTTATTATAATTTTTTAAATGGCTAATAAATAATAATGTTTTATATTTATAATTATAAAAAAATATAAATAAAATTAATCTATAATCATAGTTTTTAACTTTTCAGGAAATAATATATAAAGTGTTTATAACTCCGATAATTATAATCTGCAGATAACGGAAGGTCAATGAGGAGAGTCGATTCGATGGCGGCTTGATGACGCGCCGCGTCAGATGCTACGCCCTTGCGACATTCAGTTTAATATTAAATTGTCTAACTCATTAACACCCTGCAATGGATCTGATGTTTTGTAGTCCCTATATAACGTTCAATGGATTAGGAACACGGCGCGGCGTGTCCTTCTTCAATAACGAGTCCTAATTCTATCGCTTGGTAGAACAAGGAGCTCCGCGATCTAGTGTCGTCTCGCTCGCACGCGCCCGACCTCCTTGCAAGTGCCGCTCGCAAGGTCGGCTGCTTTAATTAATAAACTCACCGTAAAGTATTTGACTCGACCCGACCGGAGACTCCTACAATCTTTTAAGCCTTTGTCTAACTATTGACCCGGACTGAAGGTTTTTTTGATTGATCGTCGAATTACTTGTAATGGATTTTAAATGGTTCCTAAGGAGATTCATATCTCAAATCATAGTAAAATACTTTTTGAGAACTAAATACCACATCATTTGGATTAAATTGTTTTTATTACCAGTTGTACGTCATAATATTAACAAATATTAAATAAATGAACACCAAATCGAAATAGAATATTCAAGGTAATAGTAATTAGTTTTATCGTATTTTCAAATTTGTACATCGATTTTTGGATACAAAAAAAACAGACGATAAAAAGAAACATTATTTATTATATTTTCATTTGTAACTACGTTTTAATGTTACCTCATTGGTAATCTAGTAATTTATAGCACATAGAATATGTTGCCACAGAATTCCCTAGAGGTGTTTCAATTTATTGTTGGCAGAATAAGATCACTCGTTGCTGCAAAAGTAAAAGCTTCCTGTTAAAAAATTACCGCCATTAATTAACGAGTTAAGATTGGCGCATCTCGCTAGTTGTTTTGTTAATTTAATGCTTACAATAAAACATATATTACCTTATACATATTTTCTTCGACATACAAAACTAGTTTATTAATTATTCCGTTTTAACAAAAAAATACTAACCCCTAAAAATTATTAATTATGAATTGATGATTTTGTTAGTTGTAAGTTGTAATCTCTGAATGGCGTATATAGTTTGATACTATAAACATATTGATTATCATTTTAAAGCTGTTTTTTTACGACACGTGTTGACATCAATACCTGTCATAAATATGAAAAAAAAGTGATTCTGTCATATAAACGTGTTCTGTCGCAAATTGTCAACCGGACAGCTCGCTGTCATCGTCACCTATTAACACCTGCCGTGGGGTGCACGATATTCAACGACCTTGGTAAGACTTGTTTTCTCGTAAAGTTCAAAGCGCATTTTGTGCTATAATTTATACTATGACTACACAAATAGTACACATTTGAATTTAAGTCGTGAAAAATATAAATCAATGAATACACTTGCAACATTTTATTTTAAAATATAATTTAGAAATTCAAACCTTGTCATACAACTATCCTTTCATTTCGGTTTCATAAGGATTTAAATTAATTGTACCAAAAATATTGGAAACGGAATAAAAGTATTGGAACTTCAATTTAGTAGAATTTTGTTAACTATGATTACACGAAGTACACATAGAAATTCAAGCCATTATCGTTTCATTTCGGTTTCATGAGGACTTTAAGTGAGTAATTTCTTTAAAATTCGTTACAAAAATTATAAATGTTTTCGCTTTTTGTACTTCGTAAGCCCGGAAGAAGTAAACGCTCTCTAGTCTATTATATAAGTTTACACTCTTATATAATTTTTCAAGTATTAAAATTTTATAATAGACTTTAGAATCACGAAAATATTTTGATATAAATATATTTTTTACGCTTGTATCTATTATTTACGTTTGTTTATATTATTTTCGTTCATTAATATAAAAGTTTTAGAGGAAGTTCGAAGAACATGAATTATATGATAAATCGTAATAATTTGTCTTCTTGATATTTGTATACGAAATTTAAAACGTTTTTATCATAATGTTACGCTAAATTACTAAGCAATCTTATGTAAATAATTTTTCTAATTTATTTGTATATAAATGAACAAACAAAACAAAAAAACACGAGTGTTTTAATACTTAATGTATCGTTCATTTATTTGAATATTTATTTATTTTGTACTTTAAGTTATTATGTTTGTTATAAAGGAGGCTTTTTACCAGTGGTAATTGTAGTGTATGAAAATTTTAATTTACGGACGAATTAAATTTTATTGTTTATTTATAATTAGTAATTAATTTCCTTTACTAAGAGGCTTAAAAGTTAATGTAAATTGTTCGTAAATAAAAAAAAAACGCTCAAAAAAATAATCATTAATTTAAATGAAATTTATGTGAAAGCTAATGATTTTATGAACTGAAAACATTTGGTTTTCTAATAATTTATTGGACAAAAAATATCATAAATCTTGAGATACAAATTTGCTATATGAGCTTGTCTAATACTGGCCCGCTTATGGGATTGCTATAAATAGCGGTTTTGCAAATAACTGGACTACCGCCGCGATCCGTGGCCGTGTTGAGTGTTCAGTCGACTCGCCTAGATTTCGCTCTGTAGAAACGATACAAGGCATCATTAGCATTATATACCTATAAATTATACCTAAGTAAATAAATCGACACCTGTATATGTTAAAAGGTCAATCAAATGAAAAGATGAAATGATAACGCACGCAAAAAACTTGATTTTTAAAACGTATAAACAAGGTTTTTCTAGATAATCTGAAGTATTTAGCACTTTTAATAAATACGAATTTGTTTATATTTAGTTTATAGTCTATCTTTGATTTGAAGTATTTCATTTTTATTTGAAATAAAATAAACCATAAATTGTATAATACATTACCTAATAAGTTGAAACATATCGCATCTACGAAGCGTAATCTATGCGTACTCGGTCGTGGCTCACATTGTTACTTGCTTATGTAAGTCGGAGCGTCTTCCACTTTCGAATCAAGTTTATTGACACGGCAAGCTCGACAAATGCCTGCCTGCTTCACAGTTACATCGGTACGGCTTTACTTTGATTACACACCCGACAAAATACGCGATCTTATTCCTCTTAATGTTCTCATTTCGACACAGAACCGGATTCGAACACATACGGTCCAAGGGTGACGTTAAGTGAATCCGTAATGCATCATACCAACTTTGGTAATGATGTATTTATTATTTTAAAATCATCAAAAAAAAACTATCGCGGTGACTACCATACAAGGTGTAAGCGATGACGAAGTTGACATGTCTTTAGTATGATGAGAATGTATAAAAAATTAATCAAAATCGGCTATGCATTAATATGATAGTGGTATTAACGTTAAGTATAAAGTAATTATTCATAAGTGCGACACTTTCAATATAGACATTCATTTTGACATTCGAAGCTAATAATATCAATAGATTAATTTGTATTAGATTTATGTAGTTGTATTTATTGATTTAATGTTAATTTTATGTATAGACCGCCTCCGCGTGTATCGGTTTTCTTAAACTAAGCCGGCAAAGGCGCAGTCATTATATTTTTAAAGGCTATAAATCTCTCGTTGTAAACGGTCTTGTAGCACCGAACTCGCACTCGCGGCTAAATACTAGGTAATCATTGCTTAAATCGCGAAGCTGCTTTCAACTGGTTGAATATGAGGCACTTAAGGCAGGGCTTATCTCGTAAATCTTCATACTTATTATGTAAAGCGATTTTTTTTCAATTATAACATTTCTACAACGATAAGTAGAAAAATTATAATCTATATTAGTGAGAGGAACAGAACTTATTCACACATAATTTTCGCAATTATCAAGTTGACATGTAAATAAAGTTGTTTGCACAATGTTTTATAATATGTCAAACTGTTGTCTCCGGAACGTGGCGATGATAAATTGTGAATATAGATTTTTTTAAAAAGAAACAGATTAAATATACGTATTTGTATTTGAATTATATTATGAGCATACGAAGATTAATGTCCGGGTCGGTGATGGGTCAATGCCCGAAAATAAGCTTCGTAAGTTACATGTTCTTATGGAGTTTGACAAAAATCAAAATGGGATTGTTGTATTTAATCAAAACCTGAAATATAGTTTGACGCCTGGCTATTAAGAACTATATTATTTTAATTTAATGCGTAGTATTATATAAATAAATGCATTTAGTTGTCAAATCAATTTTATATATTATTATTTTATCAATATATTTGTCGGTGTTTAGGTCCTTTGGATGACTTGAAACCGATGGTGGCGTTTTAATCGGGCTGTAATGCCCAATAGCTTAGCTTATAATTTAACACAAGCTTTAAGTGACATGTGGCTAATATAAAACATAATTTTTTTCTTATTTTTGTTTTGTGTTTAACAAAGTTAAAAAGTATTAAATTAAGAGAGGAACGATGATCTTATATATAAAAGTATCCACAAGAATGTTGAAATGCTGATATATCTACGTTTATATGCAGATTATGCTACTTATGTTTTAGTTGTTCGCGAGTCGGCGTTTGCAAAGTAGACTGCATCGTTAGTCACTGACATCAAAACGCACAGCGGTGAAATCGAACTGAATGACATGCTTCTGGTTTTGTATTCGCATAATTCAATACATACTAGAATCATATACGAAAGTTATATACTTTAAAATTCTTAGAATACTAAACAAAGGAACACCGTTTAATAACAGACTAAAAACTTTTTTCTTTAAATTTTTGCATAGATCTAGTTATTATTTCTAGTCATTATGGACTTATTTAAATAGTGCTGTAAGCGATTTAACTCTTAGTCAAACTTGAAATTTTTAAGATATAAAGGAGTTTCATACGGATTGTTTCAACGGTTTGATAATAATCGACGCATAAACGCGATAACACAAAAATAAATACTAACAAAAAAGTCAGTTGCCTCATTCTGTACGATCAGCAAATAGAAGTAATTTTCCAAGAACGTAATTTTAAATAAATTTTGACATTTAGCGTTCACCAAAGTCGTAAAGCTTTAAAATAATGTTGAATATGAGTTTAAACAATGAAGCTAATGATTGTCGTTTCTATCGTGAACCGGTGTTTACATCATTCCTGATATCATCTCGAAAGCGCATCTGTGCGTGTAGGCATTCACAATTTACATAGATCGCGGCCACTTGTAGTATACACCGCGATTTTTGCTCGGATTCAAACGAATATTATACGGTCGAGTTAAGGCGTTGATAATATATGAGACAATACGAGGAGGACGGGCCTCTACTTTACATTTCAGCGTTTGATTTCACCCGTTGAGACAGGTTTTGAGAACGGAATGTGCGCCGTGGCATACGGCCGACTTTAATAAAGCGCGCACTTGCTCGCTACTTTATTACTTTTTGTGGTCGTAAATAAAAAGTCTTTCAAGAAAAAACAATTTATACTTTATTTAACCTGACGATTTTGTATGAGGTGGATTTTATATTGTTCAAAGTAAATGTTTTTGAACCCGAACCTCGCTGTATTATCGATAGCTTTGTTGTAAGTTGAGTAAGATTTTTGTCTTACAATTTGTTTTTTTTAATGATTAACCAATTACATTTCTAAGTTATGAGTACTGACACAATATTGTAAATGATCCCGTATATATTCCAAAGTTAATAAGAACTTGAAAATTGGCATCATTTTTTTTCCGGATTCAAAAATATTCATTTTTGAGTTCACGAATTCTATAGTATTAAATTACGACTTTCATTTTCTTTTCATTTAATTCTTTTTTTACGATAATATTTTTAATGAATAAGATCATGTATCAATGGTTTCTGTAGATAATATTTCTTATTATATCGGAATCTGCAGCATTAGGTATTATTATAGCTAAATGGTATATGGAATGGTTATCGAATACTGCCCACATCGCGTAGCTAGCGTAGGCGTTAAACTAGTGACGTCAGGACCCTACGCTTGCTACGTCGCTACGACGTGTTCCCAGACGCTATTTTTCGTCTTTATATATTTATGATGTACCTAAAAGTATATTTATGTAATGTGTTACATAATTTGAACTACACTACTAGGTTCAAAGGTTATATTTGGTTCAAAGGAATTTAAAACAATTGAAAATAATAACTATTTGTTGATTTTAATTTAGTTACAAAATTTTCAAATAGTTTAATTGCGAGGTGAAAAATCATAAAAAGTCACAGAAATATTGATTACATGATTTATAAGAAAGTCAACTTAATAATTTGACTTATATAAATAGTATCAGAGACGTCGTCGAGATTTTTATTGATGTCAAAGTTGCTTTGTGACTTTCTAAATGGCAATTACGAAAGACATTACCTCCATTTTTCAATTATTTGAAGTATTATGAAATGTGGTAAATTTTATTGTTTGCACCTAAAGCTGTATGATATGTACATTATAGTATTCTACAGTTCGTATATTAAGCTTAAATGTTTCGTCAATTTTTGCGGTAAGAACTTGTTACTTAGCTATTTACATTTTTTTTTCACACCTAATTCGACGTGTTTAATACACTTCATTAGGTAAACATATCATGATAAATGTTTTACTTACCTGTCGCGACCGCAGCGCATTTCAATAATAACCGTGATATTGCGATGATACGGACTGGAAAAACTCGTTTGGCGGATGTCGATATCCTTAAAGGTTTACGCGATGGCATTTATTTTTAACAATTGCTCGCTTATTGTGAAAATACATTGATGAATTTATTCATTTAATTTTTATGATTTTTTGTTGAGTACCGCAATGTAAAGCGTACAGATTAATATAAACTGAAAATTTCGTTTGCGATCAGGACACAGCAGCAATGTGTACAGTGCAACGCCAGAGAGCGGCTTTCATTCATGCCGCCTCGGGCTACGTACCTCACGAGATCTCATCTTCCAATTACCGTCTGTATGGTCTGCTCACCGATTTTTGTAATTGTTTTCTGATAGTGGCGATATTTATAAAATGCTTTATACATTGATTTATTTAAATATATAATTTAACTATATATAATAACTCTGGAAATATTAACAAGAAGGTAAAATTTTAAATATATAATAAATTAAATATAGATGAATAAGATATGGATGTGGCGTTTTAGTTGTAATGTGATTGAATGTTTCGCCATAAGTGAAGATTTTCGAGGGCCAGTTGACTCGTTGGCGCATTGTGCTGTTGCCGTTGGATTACACAAACTACGCTGAGCGCAATCACTCAGCGTTTCACAATCATGGGTTCGCCGACCGACACCAATACCTAAATTAATTTTCTTTTCGGGCTCGCGTCGACGCGCTCATTGTTTAATTTGTCATATATTTTGGAAGCCCTTTTTTTCGTTCGTGAGAAATGCTTTTACGCACACCGCTACCACGTAGAGGTAGTGTGGGATTCGGCCGCTCGCCGCTAAACTCAGCGGGGCCCACATCGATACGATACAGGATTGCTTGCGCTTTCTACCATGACGCCCCGGTATAGTTTGGAAACCTGCGGACATATCCCTAAGTGGCGTCTGTCAAGATAGATCAGTGAGTAAGGTGGTCACTTAAACATTAATATTACAATATATTATTAGAATTGACAACGTTGTTGAACAGCGGAAGCGAGCCTGCCTTAAGCGACACAGGTCGCGGGTTCGATTCCCACAGAGTACATATGTTTGTATTGACCATACAAGCATGTGTTCCGGTCTGGGTGTTTGTGATTGTGACCGTGTGTTTCCGGACACATGATTAACATATTAGTGAAGGCCGTTGAGTGTGTAGCGTTTATTTATAATTACGAAAGTAGAACAAAATAATTATTAACTGAGATAATATTTTTTAAAATCTTAATATCTAGAGTATATTTTATTCTACTTCGCAGTACAGTTGCATGCTGCCGTCGCGTGACCTGCTCTGAGAAAGTTCAACGAGTATCCCTAGTTTAGCCATAGTTGACCGGTGCAACTACTTCATATTCATTTGAAAAATATGCTTTTGTAATGCACTTTATTCAACTAGGCTTCGAACAAATCATTTATATTAATGATTATTTTTAAATAGGTTAATATTTTAAGGTGTATTTACGTACACTATAAAAAAGCTAGTTCAGCTACTAGTTTAATATTAATATAAATAAACTAGCTGTTGCCCGCGACTCCGTTCGCGTGGACGTATGTATAATAGGTCTATTATGGCATACATTCCATCCTAAGCAGTCGGTCAAAAAGAAGCATTTTCACTAATACTTATATAAGCTTCATTGAATCAAACGATAAGAAACCGGAGCTCCCATGGCAATTACGTTATTTTGCTACATCCTATTTATATACCCTATGTGTTATTCTGATGTACACCGTATATTATTGTTAAGTTTCATCCAAATCCGTCCATTAGTTTTTTCGTGCAAGTAACAAACATACATACACCCGTCCTCACAAACTTTCGCATTTATAATATTAGTAGGACTTACGTGTTTGTAGAAGTTACTGAATGAGTTACTCGGTAGACGGTAGGTACCGAGATACTTTTTCCGGTCGCCGCAAATACATTTTGTTAACGACAGCAACGGACCAGTTAGAGTAGTTTGAACGCTCACATGACATTTTACGAGTATAACTGTAACGAGGTCATTTACCGTTGTTATTGGGGAATAATCGGTGAGCCAAGCAATATGTGGAAGAGCTATTCGAATGTCAGCGAATGTTTGATTTATAAAATACAAAACTTTTTGTTGACAGAAATATGAACTACGACATTTTGTGGCTGTATATATTGATAAATAATGTGATAATAAAAAATAAGCCAATCAAACTAGTGTAATTAGTATTTTACCATTGGGACGGAGGTAAAATTAACCTTAAACAGAAACGTAAAAATCATGAAGTCTTTTTATTTGTAGCATAGTTACGTACTTACGTTACATGCCGTAGTATTGAACCATTTGTCCTCTGTCACCAACCTCTTCCTGAAAAACCTTTTTTTCTCTTATATAATGCACGACATTACCACGTGGATCGTGTTCTATCGAACCTTCTCTTATGGTATAATAATATATCTTTAATCTTTCTCAACCATTTACCACATGTGCGTATGGTCAATATAAACATATGATCCGAGTGGGTATAGAATCAGCTGTCATTGAAGCGGCAGGTTTTCTACCATCATAATGGTTGTCAAACGATAAGAACATATGAATTGAACGGCTTAAGTAATCGGTAAATGTCACATAATAAAAGTTGATACAGATCTCCTTATAGTTGCAGAGTTAATCCAATTGTCTCACTAATTTATATAGTCGGTCAACGATGCTTCATGAACAGTTGACATTTCGATAATTAGGAGCTTAAATTATGAATCTAATATATTTAAACGTGTTTATATATATAACATTTGATTCTTGAAAACGGCACCAAGAGGTTTCATGAAATTTAGTATGCAGGGAGTTTTGTGGGCGATAAATCGATCTAGCTAGGTTTTATTTAAAAAAAAAGCGTCGTTCTTACCTTTTTTTACATATAATAAAAACTACTATTATAAAACGCTTCACACTCAACGCCTCCCACTAGGATACTGTGTTAAGAGTCCGGAAATATAGTATTTATTGTTCAAATAAATCCGCATTGATCCCCTAACTTACATGGTTTTGGATATTGTTCAAAATAATAAAAATAAAAATAGAAAAGCTTGACATTATGTCTATCTTGCTTAAGTGCGCGACTTCGTCTACGTAAAATACTTTTACTGATAATTAACTAAACTATATTTGGTTTTTGTCGCGCAGTATCAGGATGAATTTTGTGTCCGATACCAAGTAACAAGCACATACATGAACAGACAGACAATAAAAAAAATAGTACTACATTTTAATCGTGGTTTTAAACTTCTAATATTAAATTTTCTTATATATAAACAATATATACATATATATGTAAGTAAATGTTTCTGTTACATGAATATGATGTACGCAATCTCTGCCTATTGTATTGTTACTTGCGCCGGCGCACTGGCCCCGTTACAACAAAACAAATGGAGAAAGTTTCGCTGTTTTATGTGGACCTACATGTAATCTATGATGAAGCGTTTCCTATTTCCTTATAAATGCTTCATTAATACGAAATAGTATTTGGGTTCCGTAACTAACAAAGGAATAAAAACTGGTCAACTTTTAGTCGGACACGTGATTGGCTCTTCAAACAAATAATATTTATATTATTATAAATTTCTTCGATTGAATTTATTTATTATGAGGATTTGCTAGTTTTAATGAGTTTAAATAAAGAATTTCTTACAGTAAACGTTTCTAGGCGAAACTTACTCTTTAGTTATAAACATAAAACATGTGACTGTTTAATAACTACTTAAAATATTTTTTTTTATTACAGTAGTAGTATTCACATAATAAGAAAAAAATACAATGTAAAATATATAAATGAATAAATAATTAGAATATTAATATATAAATAAATAATTAGAAAAAGATTACAAGCTCTCGAATCTTTTTTCTTTGTTGAAATATTATATGTTATCAAAGAACACCAAATGTATTATCTTAAATTGTTCTTCACTTGTTTTATTTATTGTTTAAAATTAAAAACAAATTACATCTCATTGATCAAACTAAAAAAAACTACATTGATTTTATATTTCAAAAAGGTAAACATTTAGATCGGCAATAGGTCCAGTCACGGGAGTTTTAAAATGTTGAAAAAACTAAAAAAAACAGGAAACTTAAATATTTTTCTTGTCTTTGTAATTGTAATTCTATTAAGGCATATGCTTGAGTGTAATTTTTTTTTAAATAAGAATGTGAAAAAAAAGACATGAGAGTAATATGAAACAAAAAGTAATTAAAATTTAAAAAATAAAAAATAAATGAAAATTAAATTGAATTATTTTTTATGGAATTATAAAATAAGTTGCTATAAATATTATATTTTTGTTCCATGAGCGAATATAACATGTGATAAGGAAGCATGTTGCATATTAAACGTAAAGTCATTAATAGAAAGCCCATATAATATATTAAGCGATTAAGAAACTACATTTTTGTTTATTGATACATTCGTTACATTAGTCGTAGTGATTAGTGAACTGGCTCAATAACGTTTCGGGTTAATTGTGTAATACCAGTCGAGCAATTAGTCTACCTTCCAACGAGAGGTTTCATAAAACATTCATTGTTACTTTCATTTCAATACGATTGGTGTATAATACACACTACTGCATATGTACGTACTAGCTGTTGCCCGCGACTCCTTCCGCGTGAGCTAGAATAATATTTATTTAGCTAATATGCCTTATATTCAAAAAACAACCACTCCTCTGAAACAATCGACAAGTCGAGCATGAAAGCTCGGCTGGTTATGGGATTTGAATTCCTCGCGGTGCACAAGTTGAATCCGTCTTGAGGGTTCCTCCTGCGAGGTCGAACCTAAGCTCGGGACCTCATCGGGAGGGAAAGTAGACAGTCAATATTTAGTTTTATTAATAATAATAAAAAAAAATTGATTACTATTAATCTTTGTTGGTTTAAGTAAAGAAATATGTAAGTTCGCGGAGTATTTATTGAAATTAGACGGTATTTTATCAAATCGCAGTCGTCATGTTGCGTGACGTAGATTCAGAGCCGTCGCGGTTACGTTTCGTGCGACTATGCTTATGTAATTACAAAACAATAAAATTACTTATAAATTCCACATTAATTATGCAGAGTATTAGACACGCATTTAGTGTTACTTTAGAAACTTCAACTCTTGAAACACGTAGTAGGGATACTCTTGATCTGTCGGTTGTATACATACAATATACCCACGGTTCAATTATTATTGTTTATAAATTCATTTGTCATTAGTCATGGCTGCCAGCACAGACAACATATTTGTCTTTGAACGGTTTTTTTCAAGGTCGCTTGTTAGAAATAAATCGCCCAATATCCACACGTTATTACTAAATTATTTAAGTAATTTGTCATGTTTTCTTACTACATGTGTAAAATGTTTTACCTTGCACAATATAGATTAATAAATATATCAGAAAGATAAAAGGAACTCAAGGATAATATATATCCGAGTAAGTTCGTGTAATCTCGGAGATTTGCATGTTTATACAAGACGGTATTTATCCTAACATCAGATGACAAACAGTTACTTATAAAGCACGGTGGGTTACACGCGAACATTAAATCTTTGTTCTGTTAAAACGTCGCAATCTGTCTGTAGCCCGTAAGTGTGGCATGAAATACGGCGTCGCAACTTTTAGTGCTTGTAGACTGTAGTAACCTCGGACCGGAAAATGAATTAGAAATGGCATATGCACATTATTTATGATAAAATCATACTGCAGGTGATCACCCACTTCAATTACGCATATTCACAAAAAAGTTGTCGTTATAGTTTAGTCACAAGCAAATAAACTTTATACCCTTAACTATCTTGATATAATATCCTGTAACCTGATATCTGTAATATGCAAGTCATTAAGTTTGTTAAGCCGTGACGTTTAAAGCTGACATGGCGCAGTGAATATTCTTACCATGGAACCCCACATAACCCGGTTCTCCTCCCCAGGAGGTCAGATTCCCTTCCCGATATCGAAATAAGGTTTTTTTTGAAGTATTTCAGATCTTTCTGATGCTTGATGATATTTCTAATCTGTCCTCTGTTCTGAGACAGGAACAGTTGAACTGGCCGCGGTTACTCGATTAGTCACTGAAACATTCCCGGCGTGCCGATCTTCAGCAGATCACCGATTCACCGCTTGCTCATACCGAGGGAAGAAACAAGTCCCAATGTTCCGTTTAACAAGTGAATTTAAGTTGCAGTTTGAGTACATGTATTGTTAGCTTTTAGTATTTAACAGCCCAACTTTTTTAAGCAAAATATAAATTTTTCATTAATGAAGTTAACTTTGAAATTTGTATAATTTGTTTTTTTGTTTTAATTATTTACTAGTTTACGAAGATAATGTGTAAGTTTTAAATAATCATAATGCGGCTATCGAGAAGTGACCGTCGTTGAAGCAGCAGGCCGTGAAGGCGGGGACACATTGCGCCGTGGTTGCACAATGTCTCGCGTCGGCGCGCGGCGCCTGCGCAGATGCAGCATGATTTATTGCGATCTCGAACCTTTATTAATGTTTTTACAATAGATATATAAGTTATTATGCAAGTTTCATTAAAAATAATAATACCATTACTTATAAAATGCATTAAAACAATATTTGAATTGACTAATAAAACCGCATTTACAATACTTTAAATAGTTGGCATTAATTTAAAAAATGTCATGACCATTGATTACTGTTTTTTTTTTAAAATAATATTTAAGCAAATGCTCTAGCATGGCGATGTGAAAGCATCTTTACGCGGCTCGTGCACAATCGTCATCTGCATAGCTGAACCGCTTCGTTCTCATTAGCCGCCCGTTACCCCGACCCGTCTCCCGCTCAACGGGATCAGACGACCTCGGACTGCGCGTCTTTATCGCGCTTCTTCTCATATCAAAGGACCAATTTAACATTATTATTGTTTTTTATAAGGTTATATTAATTATTATAAGCAGTGTATTGTTTGATATAAACGAAGTGTTACGTTGTTTCAATAATATATTTCAATTTTATATATTATATTAGAAATTATGTAAATATTTGGAGGTAATTGATATTGTTGAAATTATTAACGAACACTTCTAACGTGATTACAGATGGAATTATGAAGAAAATTTACTTGTAATTCTTAATAAGTAAATGTTGATGTCATTGATAAAATCATAAATTTTTTGGATAATATTAGTTAGCTATTTAATATATTTTAATTCAACCTTGACCTTCTTAACAGTATTCCGAATATCCGAAAGCCTATAAAATCCTAACACGAAAGCTCTAATCAGCCCGCAGACCAATTTCTAAATACCGGTATTGGTATGTAAAATCGCCACAAATACAGTTTGTAGCAAACAAGCCCTGTGGGTGAGGTCAAAGGCTTTCTCCGTGGGCAGCTCTTAGGTATGTACTCTCCATCGATGGGGGAAGGGGCTTGAAAGTGGGGAGCGGTGGAACGCTGTCGCACGCGCGAGTAGAAAGTACTTCTACCATTGTTTTCTTCGTTACGACATTTATTTATCAGCCATCACTCCAACTTGCCTAATTGCATTTTTTATGCAAATCAACCCCGTTTGCCACTGAAATTATAGTCAGTACTTTTTATTGAGTGATTAGTAGATATCGTAAATGTGAAAGTGTGTGCATGTTTTTAATTAAATTAAATTCGTACACAGAACATTTAATACGATCACAAAATACTTTTTTTTTTTGAAAAATTTTACTTTTCTATACGATTATCTTCTATTTTATATGATTATCAAACTACTTCCTGAAGTCACTAGAAATTAAGAATAGGTCTCTTATTATTTTACGGATTAAAAATTAAATTTAAAAGTTTGTATCGCAAATCAATAATTTAACGCGCGTCAAGCCGCAGGCTATTTTTTTATTATTTTCTTGTTTTTACTAATGGATGATTTTTATTTAATAATATATTATCAGTTTATGATTCAATTATAATACAATTTAAACCAATAGATTTAATTAATAAAACAACAAATTGTGGGAAAGGTCACGGTGTTTGTGTACTCCTCTAGTTTGATCGGCTAGCCTACGGCAGACGGACCGTGACCATTGAATTTCGGGTAACACATTACTCTTTGCCAACGGATTGGGTCATTCTTTTGTCCGCGTGGGAATGATGCAAATGAGTCGCTTCGCTATTTCTTTGTTTGATTTCGTGAAAGTTTACACGATCGAAGAGGAAACACGGCCGACGATGACCTGATGTGAACGCCATTTTTATGTAATTGTTACTTCGCAAGGGTTCGCCGGCGCAAGATTGAAGAGACAGCGTCTTTACTATGAATCGTTCGTCAGTTGTAGATAGAAATGAATGTCTGAGAGTCCTCACAAATTACTTAAGTAACAATGGGCTGTCGAATTATGGTGTGCTCTATCAGGGTATTTTTTGCTATTGATGAAGAATTAAGAAAGAATTAAGAAAAGATTAAGAAAGAATATTTGCTTGCATGAAGATTGTAAGACAAGAGGTAGATTGATCTTCAGCTTGAAGACCTGCCCGGACTATGATGATGACAATGTTATAATTAATAAAACTCAAAGAAAATTCATACTAATTGTAATATATATAAAATTTTTACTTCAATGAAAATTACCAAACCAGAAAAGTGTAACATTCATATAGAAAAAAGGTAATATACCATTGCGCTAGAAAATATACTTAAGAGTTCTTAGGAACACAAAATGAGAGAAGGAACAGTATGTCTAGTTATAAATATAACTAATTTTTTATCGCAGAATTGCGAATACCATTCATCTTTTAATCCAAACAGTTTAAATCTGGTTGTCATATAGAGCGGGTCCCAGAAAAACTGTTCAGTTAATAATAGTCAGTGCAATCGAATTACCTTCAATGTTTTATTTTCCAAAAACTTATGACTATTTAATTTATTTTCTAGGTTTATATCATAAGAAAGTGATCGTATGTAGAGTACAAAATAGCGGTTCTACGATATAACGATGTAACACGCTTACTATCAAGTGGGTCGATACCTTTTATCTTCGTGTTAAACAATTCGGGTCATCATCGTAGTCGCGATGTCACTACGCAATTAGTTACTTTTTTTTATTATATCAACGAAAACAGATATTTTTATACAATGTTACTTGAAATACAGTTTAAAGAAAATGGATACCGAATATAAATTTAAAAAAATCATTATAAAAAACGTGTATAAATGCGTATGAAAATATTAAGATAAGTGATAAATCTACATCCACATAGAGTTATTATTGTAACAATTTTATTGTTATTAAATAAGCATTTAACCATAACAGTTTCGCTTGAAGGAATTTAAATAACAATGTTTCATAATCAGCAAATTATAAAATTCACTGCCCGTTTCGTAACTAAATAGAATAACTTTGGATTGTTTAGATCCATTTGTTTTCTAAGCTTTAAAGACGTTCTCTCGATCCGTCACGAAAGTACTGAATAGAGCATACTATTAATCGGCCATCCTAGTATTACGCCATGATCTTTGCCAAGATGCCGACTTAACCGCAATTGACTAAGCTTGTGCCAACCCGTGACCTAAACTGACCCTTTACCTTTGTTCACAATACATTGCTGTACAATATCTTCAACTAACTAACGTTTGTAACTGTTGACCAGCAATGCAAATGTTATAGTCTGAATTTATATTAGACACTGCTTGTCATGTTGATGTGGAAAAATTACTGTGAAACGGTATGTCATGGTAACTATCCACTCTCTGATCAACTCGCCTAGTAAATTACTTGTTGGCTTTATTTTCGCAACGTTCTATATTCAATGTTAAGAACTGGGAGTGTTTAGTGTCAATTAACTATCTTGAAAACAAATTGTATCTTAATTTTTAATTGAAAATACGATTACTTACATATTAAGTTTTCTATATTAAAATGCTTAATTAAAATTTATTTTATATGGATTTTAGTTCAATGTAATATAGATTATATATACTAAAAGGTATTAATTAAGATGCTCATAACAAGAACAATGCGACATCACAGTATATAGAAGCTATAACACATCAATATGTAAGTACATATAGGTATAATTTGTAACGTGCAATGGTTATTTTATACAATTATAGTCCTAAAGCCATGGGAATAAGAATTTTAATAACAAGCAAGTGGCAGGTACGTGTTCAAAATCTAATTATCGTATGCGTTGGTGCGTTTGTTAGTATAGGTAGCAATACAAGGCATTGATTATTTGATAACTCGTTTGTTATCGATACGCTAGGGCAATAGGCACGTGTAAATCTCACTATTTTTGCGTTGAAATTTTATGTCAATAATAACACTCGTGTTATGTAATTAGCAACATTTGTATAACACTTTATGACTTATTACATAATACATGTTACAAAGAACATCTTTGTACATGTGGATCATTTATGAATCATAAAATGTAAATATATAAATAAATAAATAAACACTACACACTCAACGGCCTCCACTAGGATGTTAATCCAGTGTTGGGTCCGGAAAAGCACACAATTCCAATCACAAACACCCAGACCGGAACACACGCATGAATGTTCAATACAAACATATGTCCCGTGCGAGAATCGAACCCGCGACTTGTGGCTTAAGGCAGACTACTACTCACTACCGCTGCGCCAAAACGTCGTCTATTCAAAATATTTATAGTTTATTATTGTACATAGTTCGTTACTTTGAATCAGTTGATTATATTTACGATTGTGTGAAAACTTACATTATTGATTTCCTTATAGAGTTTTATATTAATTAGGACTCTCGTAAAAAAGGTTTATATAGATTTTTAGTTGAACATAATATCAGGGGGATCTACGTGTATTCGAAATGGTTGAAACTATTAACCGCCAAGGTGGCGCGTGTGCATTGCAACCTTGCGAATTAGCCGACCGATGTACGAAGAATAACTAATTGTGATCTTCATAGTTGTTGAGTGACGTGTAAGATAGATATAAATAATCATAATAAGAACAGGATTTATACAATGCTATTAAATCGGTAATAAAAATCTATACAATCTGTCTGTCATATACTTTGTAAGATGAATAAAGCATATAATAAAAATAAATTTGTATACATTTCAATTATATTAACTGAAAATATGTTATAAACTAGTGTTTCGCCCAGACTTCATCACAATACATTTGTCCCGTTTACCATACCATCATCAGTTTCCTTTCCAACATTACGATTAAATTTTTTCATACAAAATTTCCGTTGAACCCCTTCCCGTGGCAATTTTTATCCCGTTGATCCCAAAGAAACATTGTCTCGGCAAACAAAAAGAATGAACAAAATCGGCACAGTTGTAAAATTATGAATTTGACATTTTTTATGTATTTATGTATGTGTTGGAGAAATTTGTATAATTGTTAAGGCGTACATATACCAGTGTAATATCTTGAATGGTTCTTGCTCACACAATTATAAAATGTCACATCATTAAATCGAAAACAATAAACCTG
>JAOPTZ010000001.1:1153110-1163731 GCA_027564475.1 Doxocopa laurentia | reverse complement strand
GACGTCGTCCTCGGATACATCGCACTCTCTCATGTCCCTTTGCACTAAATCTTTCCACCGTGTTTTTGGCCTTCCTCTGCCTATTGCATTAATTATATTTATATATTTTGAATCTCTAAAAGTTCTATAGTTCCAATTATTACATTGCCTATAATTTTGTGAGCTCCATCAATGGATACAGCCATATAGAATCAATTAATATACAGTTAGGTATAAACACAACGCATGTTGGTAAAATTAGTTTCAAATGCGTCGTAGAGCATTAAGTTAAGGATATAATTATGTTCTATCGAATGATTGCTTTTATCCAGTAAATAATGCTAAAAATCAATCGAATTGTAACACATTTCGTAGATTCGGTTGGACAAATTATGTTGCAAAAGATTAATATTAAGGTTATTATGTAAAGTGGTTAGGATTTATATAACGGTCTAAAGTATACAGAAGAAGTAATTGCTAACTAGAACATTTAGTGGTAAAACTAGCCATAAAAAAGAACTTTATTATCTTCAAAGAATAAAATTAATATAACATAACCTCACATAAAATAACACAGAATACCATACATGGAAAGTATGAATATGAGTCGCATATATAACAGCTAATAATAAATATATCGTTCTATGAATATTTCGGTATTGTTTTTCTTTACAGGTGGATCTAACACGCCTCAAATTTTATTATATGGAAGGAGATGGGAGTAATGTAACGAACAAAATAGGGCCAGATGTAAAAAAGGCATTCGAAAAGGCCAAAGCTTATATTAAAGCGACTTACAATGTGGAAGTCAAGGAAGTTAGTAATTAAAATCAAAAATTACCTCTTGGATAGAAAACTTACCTACTCTTTAAGCTTATATGTTTGAGTTTTGAATTTGTCCCGTAATTACGACCAAATAAAAAAATTGTCAAGCCTACTTGTACTGTAAGTTAAGAATTTACACCAATTAACAGTAAAGAGGAGCTATAATTAACGCAAACAAAAGGCTCTCAATGCGTTTTTTATGTGAATGTTTATAACTTTTTATAACCGATTTTAACAACTTTATTTACTAAATTTTACATTTAAAAATTGAGACGAAAAGTAAATTATTAATATCATATATTATTAACAATATCATATTACGCTGATATTATCAGAATATATATACATATATAAGATATGTTTTGCTTTACCTCTATAGTATAGTATAGTATTTATATTCATATGGTTCAATTTCAAACAACTAAATTTACATTCGGTGTGACTAATGCATGAAAAAATCTTCAACCCATGCATTTACTCTTTCTTCATTGTATTACAGCTAAAAATAGCGAATATAGAACACATGTGGGAAATAAGCGCCCGAGTACTCTTCAATATAGATCACGTTAAGAACATTTACACAGATCCCGAGAAACGGGATAAACTAATATCAGTATGGCCAGAGGTTATTAAGAAGATGACGGGACTCTCGAACCATTCTTTAACATGTGTCCTCTACGGGCCAGCGAAAAAGTTCTTTGATGCATTACCAAAGGATTACTATAAAAAATTGTTGCAAATATTCGAAGAAATCAAGACTGATTTTAGTGTACGTTTTTCTGTAATCATACATACATACATTGAAAGTTATATTGAAGTATCTAATAATAATAATATTTTTTTATCGATCAACTATTTGCTTCGTAAGAATGAAATGCCAAAATCGTAAGATATCGTTCGTCCTATTTAAATGGAGCAACGATCCTAATCTTGTTTTACTTTTTTCAGGAAGCGTTGTCTGATGACGCAGTTTTACTATTCCCAACATACCCAGAACCGGCCCATTTACACTACAGGGTGTTTTATAGATTTTTAAATTTTGGATATTTGACAATATTTAATGCTTTAGGTTTACCAGCCACTGCATGTCCAATAGAACTTACTGATAAAGGCCTACCTGTTGGTTTGCAAGTTGTTGCGAATAAAGGTTGTGATCATTTAACGTTAGCAGTTGCTAGAGAATTTGAAAAGGCGTTTGGAGGATGGACCCCACCTAACAAAGAACTTTTGAACAGCGTTAAAACTGCATAGTCATATGAAAAAAATAAACTATAAGATGTGCAATATTAAGGACTATAAATTATGTTCGTCGTGAATGTGTGAATGTTTTATAAGTATACGATTTATATATAAATTTGGGATAAGTTTTTTATAAGTATATACCTTAGATCATTATATGTTATTGTACAGGGATATTAAAAACTTATACTAACTGTTTGTTTTTATTACCCTAAAAAGTTTTTCCTTATACATTTAGTAATACGAAGTTTTTATTCTCTTAACAAATACATAATTAAAATCCAAAATTGAATATTTACAGGTTAAAACATTTGCACAAGTGTCTAATTGTTACGTCGAGACCGGGCTAAATTTTTCTATTTGAATTAAAAATAGTATACGTATTTAATTTTTCAATTATAAGATAATAAATAATAAGATAATTATAGTTAATAAAACATTTTTAAGTAAGTTTGACCTTCGTTGAGAGCAGTATATTTTTCACGAATGGGTCTTTGGTATATGTACTAACGTGGAACGTAAATATAGTTGAAGATAAATAGTACAAATGTAGCTTAAAAGTTTTGGAATTGTGGAATCATTTAAAAATATGAAAATGTAAATGCGCTGTCGCCGACCTTGTAGGAAACTAATTAATAGCTATTAGGAGAACTAATCTATAAAAATCTACAGTAATCATAATCGTCATTGTTAAATGCATGACTAAATTAAACAAGTGTAATGATGGTACAATTACATTTATCCGAGAAATCAGTTGGACCTTCTTTGTGTTTTATTACCTACAATAGTTTTAATTTTGGGATATCCATGAAACATGAACCTATTATAATAATATGTAATAAGTAAATAATATTGAACAACAATTTCGTTAATTTTATCCAATTTACCGACCATGACTTATTCGGCATTTACCAATAACCATAATTAGATGTTAATCTTCGTCTAGGACGAACATGCGACATTGCCAGAGTTAGCTCTTACTACCTTGGCTACACTTATAAAGCTTCTGAAATAGATACTTCATTACTTAAATCCAATGATGTGCTATGCTACATATATAACCGCGCTTATATCAAAAGGTTTCCCAGTCACAAGCATGAAGTATGATCATAAGGAACAAAATGCAGCTATATTATATTTTTTAACCTGTGTATATTATTTAATTGTGAAAATTAATTTCAATTTATCTTACAAACAATAGGTAAGTTTAGCTAATTGTATGATTTGTTGAAACTTATATTTCTTTCTAATCTTCCATTAATAATAAAGTGTATACCAAACCTTGTATTGTAGATATTATACATTAAAAATAATATTCTAGCTAAGCTAGCTAATAAGCTTAAATTAAAAGAAAAAGTATTGACTGCCACAAAATAGTTTTATTTATATAATTAATAATTTGAAAATATATAAATTTTAGATGAAGAAAAACTTTCAAAATAATCTTAGTGCTATGAATATTTTAGTCTCTAGTACAGTATTGTATATGACATATAAATATGATCTATTTTATCAAAACTGCATTATTTTATTAATAATAATATAATATTTATAATTACTTATAAATATTTTAAAACGTGACTTTAGATAATATCATAACTGGCAATATTTTTGTTAGAGTGATAAACACATAGACACGAGAAATTAACATCGACAAAAGTAAAAAAACAGATAAAAAAGTACGCCTTGTGATTTTTTAAAATAAAATATTATTAATATATATTTTTTATTAAACGTTTTTTATAACAAATTAATGTATTTGTAACTAGTTTATATTATTATTTAATCATATTTCTATGCCATTAAGAACTATTGATTACTAAGTTTCATTACATATGAATATTGAAGTAATCCAATTATTCATAGGAACCGATAATCTTAGTGTGAGATTGAAACTAAGCTAGAACCTGAAGCTATTCTTGATTTGATCAAGATTGAATAATGATTATAAATGACAATTAAATGTTCATTGACAGATGACTGTCATAGAATTTGATGAGCATGAAAATTAAAAATCCTATTTTTATATCCGACTGAAGAAATCCATTCGAAACATTTTAATTTTTCTTCTCCTAACTTTTGCATAGCTTGATCAAATTACGGTTCATAATTTTTTATTTGTTAATACTGGCACGACGCACGCGCAATAGATACTTCGCCTAAAATCTCCCAGCGCCATATTGAGAGAGGCGGACGTTGTATGACTCGAGTGAATAAAATCGTGGTTAGTGCAATAATTTGAAGTGAAAGATTTGACCGTGCCCTATGGATATATACTCGGGTACGTAAGGCGAAAGTAAATACCTTTAAAAAGTGTTATAACTCAAACATTGAGCCACGATAAATCGAATCGTAACCTAGACATAGGCCGTTCTAGTTATCAGTAGATTGCCTAGGTATCATCAATTCGCTGTTTGCTCACAGTATTAATTATATTATTACACACGTGCAGGGAATAGCCATAGGTTTCTTGAATCTAGTTACATTAATGAGATTATACGATCGCTTCACAAGGTTCGATGCTCGTATATAAACGGATTTCGAAGTGTTTATGTCGGCAGTTGACAGAAGCGTATATGTATATGACTGATCATAAGTCACCACACCCAGTGACCGGATTGTCGGTTTTAGGATTTATTACATTTTAGATCGGATGATTATTCACGTGCCGTCGAGTGTGTGGTTTTGTGAACGTTGTGGCGGACTATATTCGTGATGCTGTGAGTGTAATGATATATCGTTTTTAGGAGTGGTGTGCCTCGGTTGATAGGCCTGCCGAAAGGACAGGGATCCGCGCGCGAGGACAATCTGCGGCCCTCCGCCCTGAAGAAACATGGAGTGCTGCATGTCAGAAGAAGCAAAAGAACAAAAGAGAATCAATCAAGAAATAGAGCGGCAACTCCGAAAGGACAAACGCGATGCCAGAAGAGAACTCAAATTGCTTTTGCTTGGTAAATATTAATATTTATTCATTCTAAATAACTATCCTGCTATAAATAATTTACTATTTAGAGTTGCTAATAATATTAAACATATATATCTTATCTAAATTAATAATTCTGTAATATAAAAATAGTCATTAAGTAAATCAATGAATTTATGTAGATTTACATAAAATATTTTATACAATTATTATATTACTAAAATTATAACCTCCATGTAACAAATTAAAAAAAATAACAGTATTAGTGATTGTATAATAATATTACAATAGTTAAAAACTTAGTCTTTGACAAACATCTAATTTATTGGTTAATTATTAATTAACACAGCTTTAGCAGTAGGTGATTAGCCATATAGCCACTAAAGAAAATTGCTTACTAGCATTATATGTTTAGTTGACAGTTCTATTTAATGAGTGCTTAGCAACTAAATATTAGAATGATAAAAAAATTAAGCACTAAAATACACTTACTATACCGTAAAATTTGATCCCAAAAAAAAAATTAAATATTCAATAAAAATTAATAAAGTGTACCAATTATCAAGAATGAAAAAAATATTAAGAAGCAATAAATCAGTATTATATATTTGTCTTCAGGAAATCTATTTTAAAGATTCAATGATAACTTAGTATGCCACCTCCATCAATTATGTTTATCTTAAAATTTGACATGCTTACTCATACGATGTTTCTATATAAAATAATCTCATTTAAATATTTTAAATTCATACATGCATATATTTATTTATAATGTGTAACAAATTACTACATATGATTTATATTTAAAATTATATGTTCAACTTTTTATTTAAAATTATGCGTACAAATTCAAATTTTACACATTTGCCTAATTATGTTTTTGTTTTATTAGAAACGATTCTTTATTAATATATTTCATGTACTTTATATATGTTTTCACTCTTATACTGTATGTATATTTAGTATATATGAAATCTTGCATGAAAATAATTATTTTAAAGATATTGTTAATTCAACTAAATAATTCCATAAAGTGATAAAATAGGCTTCTTGATTTTATAAAGATAAATAAAATAAATAAAAACTGCATCAGAAGTTGTTGCATCTTATATTTAATTTAATTTTGACAACGTTTACTGAACATTAGGCATGGTCGTTTTATTTGTGGGCTTTATATGGAATATAAAAAATATATATATATGATTACGAATGTTTACTAGTAATTTTTTGTTGTAATATAATAACTTTCTATTTTTATAATATTTTAAGAGCTTAAGTGCAGAAGACAACTGGTTTCATGAAAAACTAAAGCTTTCAATTCACCTAAAAAATTTTACTTCAGCTGATATAAGTATTATTTGCCATAGGTATCAATACTTTTTAAATAACGCAATTTAGTGCAGACAACTCAGGAAACATATATATTAGATATTGTAGTCTTAAATAACAATATTAAAATTATTAGATATATTTGTCTGTAACAGATTATATCAATATGATCCAGTTTTAATTATAAAATAGTAGATAAAATAAAAATTTGTGTTTGTAATACTAACATATTCGTTTTAAGATACACATTAATTGTGTCTCAGTCGAAAAATCTTTCTTCGATTATATTTGTTACAATGAAAATTTCTTGACACTCATGAGGTCACTGACCATGAAAGCTCGGCTGATAAAAGAGTTGACTGGCCTTGTGGGGCTCAAGTTGAATCCGGGACAGGAGTACCTTTTGTGTGGTTGAGCCTGAGGACGGAGTAAAAGGTATAGAAAAAGAAACAAGTCTTAGAACTCCTTAATGATGTACTACATAAGGAAACTTATTCCGGGGTAAAAACTACAACTCAAAATTACCATAACAAAATTTGTTTAAGGAAGGAAACTTGTTATATTTAATTGTTTCATTAAAACAATACACTTTGATTCCTATATTTGCAGTAAAAGATGCAGATAAAAAATTTATAAGATTATAATTATAGAAAATTTATTTATGAAAACAATATTTTATATATATATATATATACATTTATTTATTGTCATATTATATGTGATATTGTATTGTTATATAAAATATTTTTTTTTTATTCTCAATGGGTTTGGCTAGATCACTGCAATATTCAAAGACATGGTTGGTAAGTTTATTCAGAGCTAGGTATTCATTCATGTCCTGATATGTTTATACATTTTAAAACCGACAGTTGTTATTTAAACATTGAATACCAACAGGGTTTTTTGTGAGATGTGAAAAATTGCCTTGTTTGTTTTTGTTCTTATTTAATAGAACAATATTTGTGACTATAAATATTGTTATTTATTTCAATGACAGTGCTAAATAACAAAATAAAAGTAGTTATGTTGACTCAGTTAGTTGACTGACATGGCTTTATTCGAATAGTCAAGTGTCAACGGTGACTGAAAATAATCAATGTGTTAAGAATCTACATCTTGAAGTAAACCACATAAAAATTAATTATGACCACAGTACATAGTGATAATTATTATAGTATATACTTAATTAAAATTTTTGTCAAATATCATTTTCGGCTATCTGTTATAATGCGTTTGAATAACTTGAGAAAAGATGTTAAGATTAAAGATGCCAATGTGGCAAAAATTAAGAAGATACCTTGTGAGTCAAAGAAGTAGCTAGTTATTTTACCCGCGACTTCGTCCGCGGAGATTCAGAATGTTGGCTGATTCAATTACACAATACATTTTTTAAACTCCTTTTTAGTTTATACATTTTATAAGTTGGTCGACTATTACTCGTAAACTTGCAAAGCCTACTAAATGTACTGACGCTCAATTTAAGAAGATAATACCATTACGGAATTTATTAAAAGTTTTTCAACCACAATGTTAGTGCAAAATATTATTATTGAGTATTTCAACATGTAAGAAAAATAGCCTATGTTTTTCCAAAGATCCTCAAGTATCTCTATATGAAATTTCATCACAATCGGCTTAGCCATGATGACGTCACAGATAGAGTTACTTTCGCATTGATATTATTAGTATGTATGGTTGATCACCTCATACTTTGAAATTGCCAAATAAATAAAAATGTATGAATAATTGTGTGATAATTATCATATTATGTTGTTAATTTGGAACTTTGCTTTTACCTAGATAACATTTCAAAACGAAACTTAAGTATATCGACGCTAACTGACTTTAGTAAATTAAAAAAAAACTCAGGCTAATTATATTGTAATAATATTTAAAAGCATAACTTGAATGGTAATTAACATTGTCAAAAGGCACTGGTGAGTCCGGCAAATCAACATTCATCAAGCAGATGAGAATCATTCACGGGTCGGGATACAGCGACGAAGACAAACGCGGCTTCATCAAGCTAGTCTACCAGAACATCTTTATGGCTATGCAGAGTATGATACGAGCTATGGATCTACTCAAAATACAATATGGGAATCCGTCCAATGCGGTAAATATTTTTTTTGTTGTGTATTTTATTTCTGTCAGATTTGACGACGTTGTGGCCTAATGGTAGCGAGACTGCCTTAAATCGTGGGTTCGATTCCCGCACGGAACATATGCTTGTAATGATCCATGTGTTCCGGTCTACGTCTTCATGATTGTGATTGTTGTTTATTTTTGGGGGGGTTGAATTTTAAAAAAAGCCACAGGTCGTAGGTTCGATTCCCTCATGAGAAATATGTTTGTATTAGCATGTGTTCCGATCTGGGTGTTCATGATTGTGATTGTGTGTTTTATAACCCTGATACAGGATTAACATTCTAGTAGGGGCCGTTGAGTGTGTAGCGCTTATTAATTATTCATTTAATTTTGCCTAGAAAATTAGGCATTCTCTTATAAGTCTCCTACTTTCAACCAAAAATCTAATATCTAAATGGCAAAGGCTTCCGATTAAGGAGTGGAATTTTCGGTTCATGCATCGCTTTATTGAAGATTATCAATTTCACTTAATTCAAAAATTCTTTCCAAAATTTCACATAGAAATGAAGACAAATATGTTTTTTAATATTACTATTTAGTAATTACTAAACTTTATTTGGAGTTTTTGTTGTAGTTATTGAAATATAAAGGATTATTTTCAGGATTAATAAAATCACTATCTTTAAAGATAATTTCAACATAAAAACCTTCTCCCAACGATAACGAACAATAAAATAGATTTATCCAATAATATGAAATTCATTGGAATGACAGTGGCGCCATCTGTCAAAAATTGGTCGTACCAATTTAGGAACCTTCGTGGGCTCACGCACAACTTTGCTAATGATCATCACATGATCAAATCCATAGTTTACAATTCTATAAATGACATACAAACATTTATTTTTATATATTAATATTATTTTGTCGACAAAAAATTCTCGATACCTTTGCATAAGAATTTTCAAGTTATTTATTATCATATTATAAAATTATTACAGGAAAAGGCGGAGTTGATATCTTCAATCGACTACGAGAGCGTTACAACATTCGAAAGCCCATACGTTGAGGCGATTAAGGGCCTTTGGGCCGATTCAGGCATACAAGAGTGTTACGATCGCAGGCGAGAATACCAACTTACCGATTCAGCCAAATAGTAAGTATAAGAAACCCTTCAATAATTATATATACAATAAACTCATTATTAATATTACCACTTCCCCTCTTGTTAAGATAATAGGCCACAGTTGTTGTCGAACCTGATAACTTTTTTATAATATTTGATTCTTTGACTGTTGAGCTATTGAGACTTATACATATTTGCCGTCAAAAAAGACAATCGATAAGAAGAAAAATTCCCATCTTTTTGAACGACTTCAATAACGGAGGTACTCAATTCGACTGTATTTTTTTAAAATGTTTGTTACCTCAGAACTATTGACTGGGTGAACCGATAATTATAAAAAATTTTAGTATTATATTGACATTGTAATATTAAAATAAAAATTAGTTTGTGTAATCGTATTATCACAACAAAAAACGCTTTGAGTTAATTTTGTAATCTTAAACCATTGGTGTTTATCACCGAAAAAATTTTAGTGAACAAAAATAAAAACAGTAATGAAATTTAATAATTAAAATCCTGTAGCCAAGTCTTTTTATGATCAATCAATTTTAATCAAAATCAAAACAAGCAATAAAATTCACAATTTAACAAATATTCTTGTATAATAAAATACGCGGTTAAAAATCTTCTATTTAATTACAATTTATATAACTCTATTTACTATAGAAGGAATGCTTACACACACACATACATATTTTTATCATACTTATGGGTATAACCCATGTGTATTAGTCAATTGTGACAACGTGACATGTTTTCAAAATAATGTGTAACATAAATAGATTACGTCACGATTTTATATATAAACAAACATATTTATGTATAAAAGACAATATCTTCATATTTTCAATCGGTATTTACTCACCTATAAACATTTTCATTAATATTATTCCTATTTGAGTAATATTATGAAATAATAAAAACCTAATGACTAATTTTGAATAATTTAATAATAAAGCTACTACGGTTTAAATACAACACACAATTTCCTTCATTACTATACTAATATCCTGTGTCGGAGTTCCGGAAACACACACACATAAACAATACAACGTAAAAGAGTACAAACTTCTAAAGAACGAGAATCAAATTATGATCAAGAAAATTACTTT
>JAOPTZ010000001.1:937007-949663 GCA_027564475.1 Doxocopa laurentia | reverse complement strand
AAATAAATCTTATCAAGCGTAATGGACAGAAAGCTGAAGATACCATAAATGAAAAAGGTTTGTAGGACGAGTAGGGGGCGGCGGAGTGGATGTAACACGGTAAACATCTGTTCAAGCGTGAAATACCCCACTATCTATTTATAAACGTTTCACGACAGGTACTTTTAAAGCTTAAAACCGTTTTGAATAGGACACTTTCGTTAATTTTTATTTTTCAATTTTATAATTTGAACTGTATGAAATCTGTGTTGTGATATTATATGTGGATATAATATTGATGAAAAATCATAAATATTTACTCATCCAAACTGCAAATGTATGCTAATTTTTTTTAAAATATATAATTAACGCAAGTGCCACTCGTTGTAGCTTTGATTCCCTCATGGAAAATAATATGTTTGTATTGATCATACAGGCATGTTTTCCAGTCTGGGTGTTTGTGATTGTAATTGTGTAGGTTTCCGGATCCCCAACACAAGACTTATATTTTAGTGGCGGGGCGGTTGAGTGTGTAGCATTTATGTTTATGTTTATTTTTGCAGTTTTGCAGCGGGCAAGTCGGACAAAGAGATTCTGGACAATCTTCTAAAAAACTCCCGCTATGACAAAAGACTGCTTCCACCAGTAGATGGTAATTATAATATTGAAATGAAGAAATATTTTTGTTCCTAAAATAGCGTGAAAAGAATATTTGTAAAGATGTTTTCTGATTTGAAGGGCAAATCAGCTACAAAGCTGTATTAACTTACAGATCCAGATTTTTGTTGTGGTCTAACTTCGCCGAACGACACTGTTGATCAAAATATAATTGGGCTACCCTCGCTTCGGCCTCGGTCGCACAATCGCGGTTCGTTGTGTTTATGTTTTTGAAAAGAGAAAACCTTCAAATTGTATTTCCCATTTTTTTTATATGTTGTGTACCAATTAAATGATTTATGCACCAATTTTATTTTGTTACTGTCATCGTTATTTCACCTTGATCTATATTAATTCTCCTCTTATTACAATTTTAAAGGTTCTAAGAGGCGACAAGAGCATAGACAAGGGCAATCGAAATGTAGATTTTATTTTTATCAATTTATTTATTTATTTCATTTGTATATGCAACTGTAGTTCGCTTTAAAATCACGTCTTCTCACGCACAAAATCAAACCGAAGTCTACCTAGTTTATATATTTTCTTTTATGTGACAATACAAGCACTTGTAAATATTTTAAAAACCATTTCGAGTCATTATATTAAGGTACTATTTTTAAGTATAAAAAACTTCTTAAGATGATTGCATTTTTACAAGTTAATAGAGTAACGCTAATAATATTGACATTTTAAAATTTTTCAATAATTAAATTTAAAACATTATTAATATATTTTATTCATATTAACTTTTATTTCTCTTTTCACAAACATAAAACACAATTCATGCTAAAGTTTTATTTAATCAAATACAATTTTTTAACGTGCGTCGTTCTATTCTAAAAACGAATTGAATTTTGTATAATTACGAATTGAAAAAAAAAACTAAATTTTTATTTGTTATTATTAACCAAGCACTTTGATGTTTTTTTCTTTAAATTCCAAGCATGTGGTTTTTTCTTTGTAATAAGTGTCTGCTTGTATCAGTCGAACAATGTAAAAGTAGTTATATCTGCTATTATTTATAAATAGCCTTTTGCCTTTTATTTTGCTATTCTTCTTTTCTTTTAAAGAAGAATTATTTTTATATATAGGGCAATCTGTAATTTATCACAAATTGTCCGTATTTGGTTTCCAGGTGTCCTCACCGTAAATGTTAGCGTGCTACTTCTTAGTTTAGCATCTCCAGATGAATCTAGTCTTGTAAGTTATTTTCTCAATTATAACATTTTCTATTCCGCTATCATCATTCGCTCTTTTCGCAATATTTTATTCACTCATGTTAATTAACTAAATGTTACAGAAATACGAGGTTGAGTTTCTTCTACAACAGCAGTGGTATGATCCCCGGCTTCGGTATTCAAATCAGTCACATTACGACTTCTTAAACGCCATCCATCATCACGAGGACATCTGGCTGCCGGACACATACTTCATTATGCATGGCGATTTTAAAGTAAATACATTTATATATTACAAATATTTAAATGAAATAGTTATAGCCATTAGCAACTGTAATAAATGAGATATACATAGCGATGCATTTAAATGTTCTATTAGATATACTTTAGATATTTATAAATATATTACAAAATAGATATTGTATGTATCATTCGTAATAGTTATTATTTTCCAAAAAAAAGACCGACTTCAAAACGAAGATAACTATTATATGCTCTAATAAATTCATTCGTTCATTTGTCTCATTGAATTATATTGGAAATTCGAAAGTAAGCTTTCTCTTTGATCCCGTTGTTAGAATTAATCCAAATTAAAATGGGACTAAATGAGAAGCAATACCTTTCAAATAAAAAAAATCATCAAAATCGGTCCACCCAGTCAAAAGTTCTGAGGTAACAAACATTTAAAAAAATACATTTGTAGTGAGTATCTCCTTCTTTTTTTGAAGTCGGTCAAAAATGAATTGAAGTTTTTAAACTTTCATTGAAGATTGAGAAAACATTGAAATAGTTATAGGGTATTTATAGATAATTTATTAAAATATCGATGTAATATTTCAGGATCCGATAATACCCATGCATTTTGCGTTGCGCATATACCGAAACGGCACTATCAACTACCTAATGCGACGTCATCTCATTCTGTCCTGTCAGGGGCGGCTCAACATCTTCCCATTTGATGACCCATTGTGTTCATTTGCCTTAGAAAGTAGTGAGTAAAGTTCTAGTTTGTATGTTGAGTATTTTATATACTAAGAAAGCTTCATGTAAGTTACTGTAGACTTCTATTAATATTTTTTAGATGAATCGGTTTATTTTTCGCATCTAGCATAGTTGTAATGAAATTAAAAGTTTATAAATTATTTTTATTATTATATTTATATATTACAAAAAATATCGGTTTGTAATGTTTTATTGCAATGATTTCAGTATCTTACGAGCAGTCGGCTATCACCTACGTTTGGAAGAACGATGAAGATACATTGCGGAAATCGCCATCGCTGACTACTCTCAATGCGTACCTCATCCAGAATCAAACCATTCCTTGTCCCATCAAAGCCAGCTGGAGAGGTAACATATTATTCTGACTGGACACTTAAAAAATTGCTTTAACATTACCAATTAACATATACAGGGTGTCGATGAAAATGGGTAACAAAATTTGGATTCGCTCTTAAATTATTATATAATATTAAGTTACTGACAAAACAAATTTACTGTGACATCTGTATGTTTTTAATTATATATTATATAAGACTTATATTTCATATTAGTGTTAAAGCAACTATAATCTGTGTTATTGAGAAAAATCTAAACTTTAAGAACATTTTGTTAATATATTTATTTAACTCCATTTAATGAAGCATTTTACACTTAGTTTCCAGACTGCAAGGGATTCCAAAAATTATTTTTTAGCGAAATCTAAATAACATTAATTTTATTTTACCCTTAAAATTGTTTTATTAATTTATCCAAAATTGTTTTGATTATATAAGTTAACCTGATTTCTGACTCCCTGTATATCTACAGCATACCGGTTGCGCCCAAATTATGTAGATTAGCATTCCCGATATACATTCTTTTGTTCAAGCACAATCCTGTACTTAATTAAAACAAATTCTGATTAACTCTTTTCAGCTTGGTCTTGGTTTAAGTTTTTCGTGCTATAATTAGAAACAAAATTATCATACCTAGAATACGTATGTTATATATTGTGATAGCTTTTAATGTATTGTTACATTAAATTATATATTAAAAGTAGATATATTAGGTGTAGATAGTCGTAGCTATGGCATGTTCATTTTTATTGGTTTAACACACATTTTGCATTAGTTGTACGATTAATCAGCTTCTGTTTGTGAGTTTAATATTTTCATAATAAATAATAAAGTGTATATGTAGAATGTAAGAATTTATTCACGTCTTTGCAAGCAGCTGATGGTATTTCCCTTTACGAAGACGATGAAGAGCTGACATGTAATCTTTGCCAGAGACGCTTTGAGGAGCAAGGTACCTACCTCTTGAACTGGATGACTGACAGTCCTGTCCGGTGTTGTCGTATTTATATCGTATTCTCCGCTTATGTGTGAGTAATTGCGTTGTTGTGTGATAGACAAATGAAAAGTCGCTAAGAGGACCCCTAAACCAGTACTACCATCATTCACTGTCATCAAACTTTTACTTTATAATTTGTGTTAACTTTGTGCACGTAACTGTTTGAATGCACGTGATAGTTTTAGTCAGTTTTGCTGTTTGGCAAGTTGTTACACTACGCTCTAACACTGGTACACAACACGCATTACTCCTGCATACGGGATCGTAGATTGATTATAGTTTAATTTTAATATATAGTATATGGTAAATGTAAATAATCTACAAGGCCACTGAATAGAGTTACTTGGAATATATCCGAACATTACCCTAACCGTTTCTTCCAATGTACAACCGAATACAACACTCAACACGATTCCGAGCGACAGTGTGTTGTATGACGTTCAACCGTTACGTATAATATTAACTTCACAGGTAACTACAGCTGTCTAAAGGTGGACCTTATTTTTACAAGAGACCGAGCATTCTACTTTACCACAGTATTTATTCCTGGAATTATCCTGGTGACCTCTTCCTTCATCACATTTTGGCTGGAATGGAACGCGGTTCCGGCCCGTTCCATGATAGGTAAAATTGGCTGGCGAATGGAATGTTCTCGGTCTTGCATCTTGCATCTTCTGTCTTCGTAGTTGTGGCTGCGGCTGTTACATAACACGCTAATCCTACCTCTCGCAGGGTACTGTCGCTTTCCCGTTGGATGTAGATCATTTCTATCGTAACGCCGACGAAGCATCGTCTATGAACGCTTTGTTTTATTATTATTTATTTTTAGATATTTGCTTGACATTTTTAGGTAATTACAGCTGCCTCAAAGTGGATCTCATCTTCACGCGAGATAGATCATTTTACTTCACTACCGTTTTCATTCCGGGGATCATTTTGGTGACATCGTCTTTTATTACTTTTTGGCTGGAATGGAATGCAGTGCCTGCTAGAGTTATGATAGGTTAGTTTTAAAATATCTCACTTGTGTTTTATTTTATTTCTCCAAAGTAAAGCACGTAATATATGCAATATTTAATGAATTATATATTCTTTTCAAATTTTAAACATTCGTGGATAACCTTTGCATACAAAAGAAAATTATGACATTACGTGAGTAAAAAAAATAATGCGGGGTAATATATTTCCGGATACAAATTTATTTTTTGCACGATATATAAAGATATAATGCTTTTTCTCATGTAGATTAATAGACTTTTTATTATATTTTCATAGCAAGAACACGTTGCATTACCAGATTAGCACCTATTATAGTTAAAGTACTTTTATAGCCCAAGATATGAACATCCAGCGTAATATCTGCATGTTTATTTAGATTAAGTTTTATTTTAGCGACATATGAATATGTCCTTACAAATAAGCAAATAGCGAGCCAAAAGTATAACGCAAATAGACTCTCATTATAATTTTATTGGGCAACGCTGCTTCGCATAAAGCCATAGTTAGTATATCGCCTATTTAAAAATACTACGTGATCGACCTGTAAGTAATGAAACCATCAAATTGGCAAAGCAAATTTAGTGCTTTATCTAAATCGCAAAACGCTGGAATGTTCATATCATAGACAATACTAGCTTTACTAATTTGCCTCCAACTTTTGATACAGGAGTAACGACAATGCTGAATTTCTTCACAACATCGAACGGTTTTCGTTCCACCCTGCCCGTGGTGTCAAATTTAACAGCTATGAACGTATGGGACGGCGTGTGCATGTGTTTCATCTATGCGTCGTTACTTGAGTTCGTGTGTGTGAATTACGTCGGAAGAAAACGACCTCTTCACAATGTTGTTTACAGACCCGGCGAAAATCCTGTGACGCAGGTGAGTCGATCTTATTTAAATTATAAATTAGATTTGTGTCGTTTGTTTATGTGTTTAAAATAAAGTGTGAGCCGTGTTATAGCAACGCTTTGACGTAATTAATGCACCTAACAATCGGCATAAAGGAAATAGGAAAGGATATTAATTTTGTATATACTAAAGACTTATTGTCTTCGTCATATACTGCGAATGTAATAAAAAGAGATGTTTTGTCAATTTTATTAAAATTGATCGCAGTGTTTTTACATATCAGTTTTCTTTTAGTTTTCAGTTTTTATTTTAGCAACATTTTTTTATAGAAACCATACAAAATAAACTATACAAACTAAAAGGCTTATTGTTTTTATGAGGATATGTTGAAAATAATATACTCTTAGACTAGCTAATGTTTATAAATGCTGTTTATTGGGTCCATGGTGCTTTTTTCTCAATTTTTAATACAAAACATAAGTTTAACTTCCTCAATGAATGTATCCTATTTACATTTTCTATTCTTACTCTTTGCAATGTTTTCTTTCAATCACAAACGTCGCATGTTTTATTTTCCATATTTAATATTATTTATGTTTTATTTTGTACCGCATGTTTTTAAAATTAATCCTTGCATGTTTTCGATTTTATTTATGTATTATTTTATAGAAATTGTACGTAAAATCCCATCATTAAAATATAAAGACTATTTTGTGTGGCCATGGTCGTTCCACTCATATTCTTTGTTCTTATTCATAAAAACATATAATAATATTTTGTTGATATAGAAAACATTGCAAAGAAACTGCTGATAATAAAAAAAAATACGTTGAGACTTATGTATGAAACATCTACGTTACGATATTGGAGGCGACGTTTTTATGTTGTGGCCACATCAATTTAGTCTATGTTCACCATGCACTCCAGTAGACCATCTGTCACAAGTGAACAATATCTGTATAATGTGTTCACAGCGACTGCCCGCAGTTCTCAGCAGAATTGGCATTATACTGGCCAGCCCCTTGGTAAGAACATTCGCCATTATCATTGGCACATTCCTGATATGCGACTGTTATATTTCTTCGTTAAATACCTTTGAAAAAAACTCATTAGAAAAAAGGGATTTATAAAGAAGTATAACGGTATAGGATATTGCAACCACCGCACAGAATCATTTGAGTTCGCATGAGTAGTGAGATTTGACTTTAAATGTATAAATATAAAGGCAATTTTAGAAAAGTTGCTTTGAGTTTGGTAGAACAGTAAGTGTCTCATACACTAATGTTAATCGTTAGTAATAATCGCATTAGCAATATCATTCTAATAAAACTCTTGTAATATATAATTATCATTAATTAACAACATTAAATTAAGCGAAAGAAAACCGAAGCGTAGCTGAAAACAAACTATTCGCAATAGTTGGCTCCATTATTCAAAAGCTATGAGGATTAATGCGAAAATATATAAAAGTGTTATAACAACATGGATACCTGAGGCTTATAGTTACCATCAAATAGCAATATGCTTTTGCAAGTCATATTTACGAATTCGCATTCGATGCTTCGGCAAAAGTAAATAATAATGTTCATCCACGTAGGAGGCGATGGCATTCCTCAATTGGGCAAAATCAGAAACGCCCCAACCGGAGTCTAGCGGTGCTGTAAGTGATGTCACAACGCCCAAACATAATCCGCCAAACACGATACCATCTCAGTTCTGATATCACGATATCTAACGCATATTTTTTCTTTAATGCCACATCGGATTGTTACAGCCTGTAAGTAGCCTATAGATTTGTAGTTTGTTTTTACCATAGCATTAACAAAAAAGATACCCTTTATCATTCATTTCCAGTATCATCAAAGTATTTATCGTTTAATAGACTAAATTCAGTAGAGTTAACGTAATTCAATTATTAGTAAACATAGCTTAATTTAAGTATAAAATGATAACTTAACTTTATATGATAATATAACCACAGGGAGATAAAAAGCGCGAGTCGACAGGTGCGGCCGATTTAGTGACATGTACAACTTGTACCGGAGCTCCGGGTTCATGTACACATACGACAAATAATGGCGGTGTATCTGAGGTAACTTATTTATCTATATTATACGAAATATTTGTTTCGATTTCAAATTTATTTTACTTTACAATTCTTTATTTGCAAATGATTACCTATTATTTCACGTCAATTCACAAATTATTCTTTCTGCCTTAAGTGGGCACGTCACAAGTGGGTTCGATTCCCGCACGGAGCATAAGTTTATATTGATCATACAGGCATGTGCCGCGGTCTGGGTGTTTGTGATTGTGACTGTGTGTGTTTCCGGACCCCTGATACACGATTAATATCCTAGTGAGAGACTTTGATTGAGTAGCGTTTCAATAATTTTTTTAATTCTAAAATGTGGTAACAATTTATTTTAAAATAACTACTATTTACAAATGAAGTATATTTGAGTTAACATATCACTGAGGTGTAAGTTCTATTATTTTCTTTCAAACACAATACTTTATGTTTAATATAAATTTAACTCTATTGACTGAACATGCTTATGGTGGTCTTTTCCTCTACACCTTATTATAATTTTAAGCTTAATTTTATTTATTATTTTCTCATAGCTTTTGTCGTTAGAATGTCAAAGGTAGTTGTATTTTTTTTTCGTTCGCCATCATCATTCACTTACATAATAATTTCTTTCAGCCATGTTTCGTCCAGGTTCGTAAAAAGGAGCCGCCGCATCCGATCCGTGTAGCGAAAACTATCGACGTTATTGCTCGCATCACTTTCCCTACTGCCTACGCTGTGTTTCTTATCTTCTTCTTCATTCACTACAAGGCCTTCTCTTAATGCTGCCCACATCGCGCTACGAGCTGCTTCACGTGCGTTCGAAAACTAGTGCGGCTTCGTATTTTATATATCGTATTTCACGGCTATTTATTAGGCAAATATCACCCGAAGAATCTAATAAATAATATTTTTGATGACACTAAATACAATTTATTTAATTGTGGTGGTAACTTATATGATAGTTAAGTGAAATGTAAACGTAAGAGCCGTTAATAGACGAAGACTTTTTTTTTAAAACATCTATTGATCTGATGATCATTTTTAATATATCTGTTTACTGAGGATTTGAAATAGATTCCAAATATTATTCAACGGTCTGTTAAAGGGCTCGTTAACAACATACATTTTAAATGTATAATTGAAATCTTATGATAGGTTGAAGAGGGAACAATTCACTTATAGTTGATGTCGGAGTTATGAAGTAATTGTGTAGATATTTGAATGTGTTCTTAATTTGCGTTTCTATCATAAGTTTAATGAAATCTATTTCAAACCTTGAAACAGTCCATTAATAGGCAAACTATTTAGTATAAGGTGATTTAACATTGTAGATTTTATATATCGTTAAACTCACTATAGCTATATTCCACCAATCCGCAATTGTTGATACCACAGATATATCGCTTATAGATGAGTGCATGACACGCTAGATAATAAACGTTACCTGATTTGAGTTTAAAGAAATTATTAACCAAAGATTAGATTTAGTATATAAAGCTCAAATAGGTATTTTTTTAGATTTAGACACATCTCTGATAGACACTGTGTTTTCCTTTGATAATATTACAAGTGTGTACTTGCATTATTTTATGTGAAACCATGAACATGCCTTTGATTAATTCTTCTACTCAAATGTTAATTAATTTGCTTATGTAGTCATAGGTAATTACATAATGTAAATACGGAATTAACCTTAAAAATACGTAAAGTATAAGCTATTTAATAAGTGCGTATCGTGAAAATTTGTGTTCTGCAAATGATTGAATTATTTATTCCAAAAAATATATATTGAAACTAGTTGTGTGATTTGTAAAATAAGCTCAAAAGCTTAATATAAGAAATAGATGTAAGCGTGCCTTGAACGTATATATCATATAGAAATTTCCATCACCAGTTATTAAAAATAAAGACAGCTTACAGATTGAATGTATGCGAAAAATATTTTTTATGATTATACATTTAGAATACCTATTTTTCGTTTATAAAATGTAAAATTTCGAATTATGTTTATATTTTATTTAGGAACAAAACTAATCTATCTCTCTAATAGTTAATATTATATAAAATATGAGAATTGTATTCATATATTTTTGCTTTCATAATATCACAATTGCTATTGTAATACAATAGACGATAGTAATAAAAAGACAAATCGCGTGTAATTGCAAATTTTGGTGTAATGAATATATCACCCGTCATCAAAATATTTATATTACCACAGAGTATTTAAAAGTTATGTCCTCGATGTAGTCTGCTTATATTATTGAATCAAAAAACAGTTTTTGGCCTTTACGTACAGCACAGGATTATTGAATATTCCAGTAGTGCTTGTAAACAAATTTAAAATCAACGAATGAGGTCTTAAAGCAGTACTGAAAGAACATTTACTAAAGTATGTATACAATCGCAATTTATATATTATAAACTGCGAAATAATCTTTTATCAAATGACATATTTTGTACAATACATATAAAGTACCTATGCGTGTTATATATTTGTCCATTTTACATAGTGACTGGCGTAGATCCTAAGCTTTTTTATTCCATTAAAACGATTGTTCAATTCATTACTGTCAACGACATTATGCCTTTTGCTTATTGAAAAAGCGGACCAAAGCGTCAACTTTTGGTAATTATATACCTGATCTATATTATATGTATAGTTAAATTATATTATATAAGAAACCCGTTTTGGCTGTGCTTGAATATTGTAAATTAAAATGTATAGTATTATGATGTTAATTTTATAATGTTTATTATACGAAGTTGTTTTGTTTTTTTTTTGGTTAAATCTTTAAATCTATATCTATATTGAAAATAAAAATTATGCAAAATGTAGATAAATAAATTCAATAAAACAGTCTTATTTTGATATTCTTGTAAAATATTTAAATGTTATAAACGGAAATTTAAATGGGACTATGATTTTGAACGAAAAAACCTTGTCGTTTTTCCTGCTTAACAGTATCTATCGATCTTCGTCCTACTTTTTTGACATAATTAAAAAAAAAACATAATAATACAAAAAATCAATTAAATTATTGGCTGCTCTCGCTATGCTTGTTAGTAAAGCGTTATATTCTAAGACATACCGTCCCATTGATTGATGTTTTTTAAATATATAACTTATATATACTTTGACTGATCAAAGATATATATAATAAACCATTGTGAATTAATGTATACCAAAGTAATCCCATATAAAAAGTGTGATAAAAATTAACGATAAAAATCTCGTAATAAAGTCATAATTAAGTATGACGAAAAAGCGTATTTACATCGAAGCTTATATTTTGATCTCCTGTTACATTTTCTAATCTTTCGAAGATTATAAAAAATTACTAGATCGAACCATTCCCAAGTTTTAAAAAATATTCAAAGTGATATTATTTTGGTTCGCGGTATATATTTACTGTTAAAATATAAGATAAAATAACATATCATTCGCTTTATAAGATACAAATGGAAATTTGCTATATTCTGTTAAAATATATAAGAGTATTATATTCCCGCGTTGTTTGAACTAGTTACATTTTTTAAATCTCTATCTTCTGAACTTGTTTGTGTCTAACGTAAAATATATTTAAATTTTGTTACGAAATAATGAAAATCCTGATATTTTTATTATATCATTGTTTTGTCTATGGTGATCACTGGGCCATTGATTATAATTAAGTATTATTTTTAGCGCACTACACATTAGTAAATAGATAATGAGCTTATAAACGTTTTTTTTTAAATTATCAAAAGAAATATAATTCAAAGAACTAAAGTGTATATGAAATCTTTTTTTAATTTGTAAAATGTTACTTAAGTTAATTGACAAACAAAATTTAAAAAAAAAGTTAATTTAATTAACAATCCAAATTAAAACATAACTTATTATTTTTAAAATAGAATAAAATTATTGATCTGCTGATGAACTTTACCTAGTCATATTACAAAACATTTATGATGCTCGGGTGGCAAAAAATGCATTTTCACTTAAAATTTTAGGACATAATGCTTTGCCCTAATATAAAAGTTCAATTCGCTTTATTTTATAAGTAGGTACGTTACCATAAATTTTTTCATTCTATATTAGATAATAAGGAAATAATAATGCTGTACATGGAAAACAATAAGACAAGTAGTTAATATTATTTTTGTGAATAGCTCCAACTATGTTTATTTATATTTATACGACAGGTGTACTTAAATTAATATTGAATTTGCTTTGTTTTACTTTAATTGATACATATGAAAAAAAAAAACATATAAATCATACAATATTTTTTTGTATGTACGCCTGTCATATTGCAAATCCTCAAAGTGCAGATGTACCTACTATTAATTTAGATTAAAAAGAAAATACCACTTATTGTTTTGATAAAATTTGTTGATAATTTTCTATAACATTCCGTCCACATGAAGATTGAATAATTTTTTTAACCTTATATTTTTTAAATATAAAACCTTTTAACAGGATTTTACACAATATTCGAATTTGCTTTTAATTTCAGTAAAATCTAATATTTTAATTTATTATGCAAAAAATAAAAAATATGCAGCAATAGTGATTTATTTTTAAAATATATTATATA